>CABEEJ010007407.1:0-30935 GCA_901482245.1 Timema douglasi | reverse complement strand
TGAAATGTTAATTCAGTAGGTCAGTGGTCAGTGTAATTTGGTGGCAGAATCTGTGCTGTGTTACTGATATAAAAAAAATATTACATGTGATAGATCTACATGTGGGTGATAATGTTGAAAAGGCTTCCTCTGCGTTTTAAGTAAACAAAGGAATGAAAAGACGCTATGATATGAATTTTAAATTATGAGAAACACATGCATGTTGTGAACAAGTTTGGTATTTCCAGCTAATATAAAACTTTGAAGAAAACTTTAGGAGTTCCTGCAATAAAAAAAAAGCTTTCAGAGGGCCTAATAAAACTGTGTCAAAGTTGTTTATTTTTTACCTTGAGGTATTTCGAGAGCTTTTATTTTTCATGTAAGACACCTTCAAAATTTTAGGGTCGTATATGTGCAAGGCCGTACCGTATATTTGTACACTTTGGGAAAGGAGTCAAGTGGGTTGTGGGACCTCGTTCCCATTAAATCCTCTTTAACTAATTTTTAGGGGTATGTGAAGATTCGTAAACAACTTGTGAAAATTACACAATTATTATGTTCAATTTATATCATTTTGTGCCTTTATGTGCATAACAAATTAATGTTCATGTGATAATAACATTGATTATTTTAGAACAAACTATGTTAATTATGACACCTGAATTAGACTCTCGGCACAGGACTCCTGGCTATCTCAATAGTTAGATCATTGGCATACTAAGGCAAAGGTCTCATTTTCGATTCCCGTGTCCAAGTGTCAATTTTAAATTTAAAGAATATGACATTTAGATGTGGCTATAACCGTAACTAACAAGTATAGTAATGTATATTTGTACAGTTGTCATTGTACTATAGGAAGCATAAAGCCCTCCTGAGTCGAAAGTGGCTACACTATCTAATAGCTCGTGTTCTTAATTGATCACTCGTAAGTATCTGGCCATTTCCACATGTACATCACAGAGACTGCCTTGAAACACGAGTGGAGAAAGTCCCTGGGCACAGGACAACTCCTGGATAGCTCAGTGGTCAATCATGTGGTCACCGAAGCAATTGTATAAAACCCACCCAATGGTATTTCAAGGTTTTAAATTAATGTTGAAAGGATATGCACATTCTCAGAATGAGCGAGAGAATTCCATCAAGAGTTATTTATTTTATTTCTTTACAAGTTTGTCTACTAAAGAGTAGAATAGTAGGGTATTTACAGAGATAATATAAACCAAACAACGTTCAATAACTTGATGAATTTTAGTCAATATGTGTGTACCCTTCGTTTACCATTTAAGGTTGCAAGCTCACTATGCATTATTCCAATATGGTATAGCTTTTAAGATAGGTCCATAATGTTATCTGTCAAGTTAAGACTGATACTGTTCATTGTACATATTAATTAACAGGAAAAACAATTTTATTGGCTGAATACTTGTAGAGCTTAAATAATAAACTATTTTCTAAATAATTATTTCAACATTTTAAAACTTCAAGCAACTATTGTCCTGTTAAATTATCCGACCATACTAATTCTCTATACTATCACTTTAGAGTTTAGACTGTAAATGTTTTACAGACTCCCCCCCTCCCTCCATTTTTGTTTAGATACATAAACTCCAATACAAACATAAATATGTGCAGTAAGTATTTATTGCTCTCCCCCCATTTTCTATAACATATTTCTTGGCCCACTCGTGCAAAACATATATAGTTCCCATGCATTATTATTCTCTTTGTTTAAAATTGTGTTTAATTAGTGAATAAATTTCATTATTCCAATTTGAAATACTGCATGTCAAATATGTCCACTGTATACACACATTATTTTTTTCAGTTCCCCTTTAGAAACTATTCTTTGATGAGCTGCCCCCATCTCTAATTAGTGTTATAGCCAGTGCTTAAACCAGAACAAACCAACATATAGCCTTAACTCATATTTCTAAATATTTATACACTTAACACACATGTTTCAATCACGTCAACTGTAATGTTTAAGCATTATTATAAATGCAGTTGAACATCTCTAGACACATGGCACTAAAATATCAGACTCACGTCAAGGGTGGGCAAAGTCCAATTCCAAGCTAACCTACATTGAATACATTTAATATTCTTGAAACCAAATAGAAGACAGAATTATTTTTTTTGTTAATAGTTTTGTGCTTGAAAAAATATGTTGTTTATTTTTATAACTTTATGCACTTGAACCATTTATAAAATCCTTTGTTGCACAATTGTTTATAATACAGTGAAACCTCTTGTTAACAAATACATCTGAATAGTGTATTCGTCTTTATAGCAAACAATTTAAATTTCCCTGGCAAAATAATATTGGCTTTTATGGTAACACAAACTCTCAAAACAGACTTTTTAAATAAAGGACACAGACACTGTTAGAAGTTGTCTACAATCATAATCAATAATTACTATACTTCAAGGTCGCACCTCCCTAACCCTTCTGAGCTTTCAGCAGGGGTTGTTTCATCAGTTTAGTTTGTGCTTGCGTATGCATATAGGTCTACTGTTTACATTTCATTTTGTTTGTGTATTCTGTGAATAATGCAATCTGTAAAGTAAGGTATGTACAATAGTTATTTGTCATAATTTTCCTGCATACAATACTGCACACTGCAGTTATTATATTTATGTAGTTAATATAGATTAAACTGTTCAAACACCATGGTTTAAATAAATATATAGATCCAAATAACGGACACTTCTTACTGAGAGACTTTTTTTCATCTTAGAAAGTGTACACTATTAGGAGATTTAACTGTATTTCTTTATAATTCGAAAAATCAAACTATCATAACATGCATTCAATTACTTAAGGTTGTTTGTATGGATATGAATTTGTTGACAAAGAGTATTTTAGCTGTCGCTATTTTTATTGGAGAAGTTTTGTGATTGTTGAAACAATTTTTTTCATGCAAAGTCAAAGTTTCAAAGCTTTGCACACCCCTTCTCGATATAAAACAATATGAAATTGCATACTCACATTTGAAACAAATTAAATGTGTTTGTAATATAGTAAAAGTTTGTTACTTGCGTAGCAATGTGTGAACATTCATAAAAGAAAATACAATTTAATCAAGGCAATAGACTAATAAACGATGACAATGCTATGGTAAAATTAAGAGAGCCTTTCATTGAAAATGTATCTAATTTAACATCAACACTTTTCTCTTTGTCTTGAGATTTATGTGGCTAGGAGTTTTCAACCATTCTGTTTAACCACAAATTAGATTTTAAATACTGAAATACTTGATGGTCACATCTACACAGTTTTTTTTTATAAATAAAAACACTCCCTTGTGTGAGCTAGCAAGTGAGCTATATCGACCGAGCGACCTTAGAGTGTCACAATTTGCAGATAGAGGGTGTCATGTGGTTAGAACAATGAACCTTTCGGCCATTAATCTCAGTTTTCTAAACTGGAGTCGCTACTTATTTATTCAAGTAGCTCCTCATTTGTTGTCGCAAGGCTGAGTTTGACCCTGTTCCAGACCCACTACTTCAAATAAATTTTGAAAATGTAGGGTTTCTAACCCAGGACCTCTGGATCTGTAGCCAGGAACTCTGACCACTAGACCACAGGTGGTACTTTACTTATAAATATATATAAAATTGGATGTTTTTAAAATATTTTACTGAAAGCCCTAGTCTATTTATATTAACATATTTTTAAATACAATTAATTCATAATAATTACAAATGAATATACAGAAGGCACCACTTATTGTGATCACGGATAATGTTATCAGTTTCTTGTAAGACCCGACCATTTGCATGCTTAAACATATGAAATTCTTCTTATATTGTAATCAAAGCTTCGGTTCATTTTTTGGTAATTTAGGGTCACCAACACAAACATTTATAAAAACTTACATTAGAAAAACCCCATCTCACAGTTTTATCATGTCTACTGCGATACAAAAACATGACTTTTTGAGTGACGATGAAATGTGCCTTTTCAGTGTATATATGATGTCGGATATATGGAATGCACGAGTCATAGTCTATACAACTCCCCCTCCCTATTTTGGCCACACTAATTTCTATCACATTAACATTTTAGTCTTTCTTAGCAGGCCTACGAGTTCAGTTCGGTAGCTGTACTTTTGCTTCGTTTATAAAAACACATCTTCATTGTGCGTCTCTAGTTAGTGTGTTTAATGTTTTGTTATTACTGTATGTAGTGTCTCCATATGTAAATATAAAACATGTTTTCCTTATAAAGAGTGGTTATTTACCACAGTGTACATAGTTTACAATTGACCAAAACGACAGAAACAAACAAAAAGAGAAACGATATTAGTGTTAAAGATAAGTTTGTGATCTTAGAAAAATAAGACAAACTACCAAAAATGGGTCAAAGAAATGCAGCAACACAATTAAAAAAATTATAAGCCACAATTATGTAAAATCATAAAAGAACAGGAAAATGATCAAAAAGGCCTCATCACAAAACAATAATTTGCACTGTAAAAGAAATTGTTCAGGTAAAGGTAGAATCAGCATTAAAACTTTGGTTTAGTAATGTTCGACAACAAAATGCTCACATTAATAGCCCGTTAATGTGACAGAAAGCTAAAGAGTTGGCTAGTAAAATGCGAACGCAAGATTTCCAAGCTACTGATGGTTGGTCCCAGCGTTGGAAAAAATGGGAAAACATCTCGTACTAATGTATACATGGTGAACAAAGAGACGCAGATGTTTTCAAAGCACAAAATTGGATGGCTGAAAATTTGTTCAGGCTTCTTGCCATGTGACATCTAAAACGCGGATGAAACTGAGCTCTATTATCACGATTTGCCAGAGCACACATACTTGTTTAAAAATGATAATGCTAAAGAATATAAGACATCAAAAGAACGATTAATCATTTTATGCTGCGTAAGCATGGCCGAAGAAAAGGAAGATCTTGTCTAACAGGCAAAATAAAAAATTGCCTGTAGACTATTTTGCAAATAGTAATGCCTGAGTGACGACTCTAATCTTTAATGGTTAATGAAATGCAACAAAAGACTGAATGGCTAAATTCTGCTTCTGATAGATAACTGTGCCGCACATAAGGTCAATGCCTCACTCTAAAACACATCAAAATTGTTTTTTTGCCTCCCAACACCACATAATTGATACAGCCATGTGATCAGGGTGTAAGTCGGACCGTCAAGGCATATTACCGCAGAGAAATGCGTACTCACATATTAGAAAATATGGACATCGACAAACTGCCGATTGCTAACAAATTGGCTAAAAAGACCAGGCAATTCATGACGCCCTGCGTTTTTTTTTAGCAATGTCTCGGAGTCAACAAGCATGGAACTGTTTTAAACACTGTGGTTTATCCAATGAAATTGAAGGTAAGAAAAGTGAGGAACAGCCTGCAGTGAATTTAGAGCTGTCAGATCTGGCAGCTGATGAATTCAAATCTTGGATAGCCATTGATGAACACATTGTAGTTGACAAAAAACTGATGGAAGACGAAATATGCTCGACGTTATCTTATGTTGTACAACTCGAAGAAGAAATCGAGCCAAACGGAAATGAAGAGGAAAGTATTGAAGTAAAGGTCAACATTACGAATACAAGCGTTTTATTAACAATTTATTAAGAAATAATGCCACTGAGTCCAAAATAGACAATTTAAAAAAAATGATTATCTTATTGTTTTCTGTAAAACTGACCATGTTTTTTCTAAAGGTAATCTTTTCTTTATACTACTTATTATGTATTGACAATTTTACTTTTATTGTTAACTGTATATATGTGAAAGAAACACTTGTGGTATTTGTGTAAATAAATTTTAGATTATTCGTTTAGTTTTAGCTTCAAGTGTTTTCTGAAAGTGATAACCATTACATATGTGCATTCTTTGTGTTATAACCAATGAAGTGCATTACGATATAACCTCAATTTATGATGTAAAAGCACTTTTGTTATGTTTAGTATAATTTTAAACATAAAAATGTATGTAGGGTACTTTAATGTAATTTCTCTGATATATTTTAAAATGTAAATACAGTAAAGGTTTATACAGTACATATTCATAAGTAATTTGTCTTAACATACACAAATTAAAGGAAAAACATGGTAGAATTAATACTGTAGTTTCTTTTTGTTATCATTTATAACAAAGCATCGTTTATTGTTATCAATTCCTCTCAGTCCCAATGCAATCACATTAAGCGGCCCCCACTGTATAAGGAACTAGGATGTAGAAATCCGAGTGGTGGCTATTCAATTTGTATACACTCCAGTATAATGAAAAACATTTGTGAACTTTAAGAAATGAAAGAGTATTATGAATTGAAGACTCCTCATCTTAGGCAGTCACTTGGAGACTGATATTACATTCTATGAATGGAGCTAAATAGACTTGCTCACAGGCAATCAGCTAGGTGTAGATAAAATGCTCTCCTCGAGCAGAGATTTGATCCAAATACCAGTTTTTTTTTACCTTTTCATGGATTAAATAACTCATTATGTCGAATTGCTAACATGATTGTTGTGTTAGGAGTAGTGCATACATAATCTGTGGGCAATGCTTTCTTCAAAATGATTATACTTTGTATATGCTATATGGTACTTAGATCAACAAGGCTGTTTCTATAAATAAGGTAACAAATAAGATATTTCTTGCAAATAACTTTTTTCTAGCACCGAGTCTTACTACTTGTTCGAATTAAACATACATGTACAAATTACGCTAATGTGTTATGTATGAAGAATATTGAGATTAGAAGAAGAGTACCTACATTTGTGTAGAGATAGTGTGGAAAACCATTTAGAAAAAAATTGCCCTCAGTACACTAGACAGGGATTCAAACCCCACTCCGGTCCCTCCTAACTGGAGGTTCAGTCTATTACAAGTGATGCCCTGGACCATTCAACCACTCAAGCGGATATTTGTCTTGTTACCTTATTTATTCAAAACACCCTCATATATAATAGCTTACAGTCGCGTGTTTTACTTAACTGTGAAAGTGTGTAAAGAGAGTATCAAGAACTTAGAGATAAGTTTATTTGTTTTCCAACTGTCCATTCAGAATAGCTTTCTCCCCATACATTGCATTACAATTTACAGTGTGTTTACATTTTTTTTTATAAAACTTATGGTATACTTAGATACTCAACATTATAACAGTTCATTTCACTTCAAATGACATATCAATGTAATTCTTTTTAATAGATAATCAAAAGAATTGAGCAAAAACATAGTATATTAAACTATTCAGAACTATAATATTCCTAATTTTAACAAAACATTGAAAAGTGGGTAGAAAGGTAAGGCCTACACACTTAACAGAAAACTGTAGGCCTCAAAATTCACAATTAAAAACACAACAAAACACATAATTACAAATTTATTGGGGTACATCAATCAGCTCCCTTCTACAGCACAAAGAGTAAAACAATACTGGCCTATGGCAGAGTGGCTAGAGGTAGATCAAGGTCACTTAGATACTGTTGACGCCCGTTTCTTGTCTCTTGGTAGATGGATAAAATGTTGTATTCATATCATATTTAATTATTGAATTATTAAATTATCAGTTATTATTATTGTTTGTAGGAATGGATAGGAATTACTTTTTTATTTCGGGAACGGGCAATTTTAAAATTATTATTATTAAAGCCCACTCCCATGGCTGCATGGTCTAAGGCATCACTCTTGCAATGGACTAGACTACCGATGATGGCGATATTTAGTTTGAATTTTAGCTGAGTGGTTTTTACTAAATGGTTTCCCATTCTATCCAGGCAAATGCAGGTATACCTCTAAATTCAATCTTCCTCATTCCTAACACATTAGAATACTTAGTACATAGGTGTGTAACCAGAGTAATAAGACAGTGCTAAATAAAACATTGCTAAAGATAATAAAAACAAATAATAACATTTTGAATTAATATCAAATAGTATAATTAATAAAATAGTCAATTTTATTACATTTTTGATAGAAATTATTTTTATTAGTTAATTTCTTTTGAAAATGGTGTTTTGTATTTAATTATTTGCACAGGGAAAAAAATACTACAAAACATAATGTTTGGCACCTCTTCAATTTGTTCTAAATATGAAACTCCAAAATATTACCTAGATTTGAAACCTCTTAAAAGTTACTGTTCTTAAATGTTCTCTCTAGGTTTGACATCCCTCAAAGGTGATTGTTTAACACACCTTAGGGCCAGTTTCATAGTCAAATTTAGTACGCCTCAAGTGCGGTGCTACACTAAGTACATGATGACACCTACCTAAACCAGAATGGAATGGGCCAGATTCCTATGTGAGAACCGCCCATTTCATTTGAGTTTAGGTAGGTGTCGTCTTGTATTTAGTGTAGCGCCGCAATTGAGGCGTACTAAATTTGACTATGAAACTGGCCCTTATACTCTACTCCCTGTCTGTCTCAGCAACAACAGACACACTGAGCCTTCATAGATGGTTGACCTTGGCAAGCTACTTCATTTCCTCCCTTCCTCTCTTTTCCACACCACAAAAGATAGTATAATATATCTCTGTACTTCTCTAAGTCTTTTACTTGCTGAACCTAACAAATAACTGTTAATAGACAGAACACAATAAGTCACCACCTCCCCAATTTGTTTGTCTCTCTACAAGTGGTAAAATAACGCCCTCCCCATCCCAGCCATCAGATTTGCTAAATAACAAATAGAAAGGCTGTCTAACAAAGAAAGTAACAGTGATGAGTCAGCAGTAACTGCTAGAACATGAGTGGCCTCCCTTTGTTTTGTTTCTTGGAGCTAAACAAATCCACCAATATCACATAATTCCAGTGTAAATACTAAGAATGAACTCAACCATAGCCCTAATAATGTTTACAAGCATATGGACCAAATCAGGGCCTCTACTAAATTATAAGCGCTCCTCACACCCACTCTCTATCTCCTGCTCAAAATTCACAAAAAGGAAACACCTCACTTGCTGTGGGGGGCCCCACTGAACACATTTCAATATGGGTTGACTCATCTTCAATCCTTGATCCAACAACTTCCCCCACATTTTACGAACACAATCCACTTTCTCAAACTCTTACAAGACATTAAAAACAAAATTCCCAACAATGCGTTCTTGGTCACTATATATGTCAATTCACTTTACACCAACATACCCAAGGACTTCCTGCACTGGAACATTTTCTGAACAAACGACCACTCAATACTAAGTCACCCACTGTCTTTCTAGTAGAATTCGCCACCTACATTATACTTGAAAAGAACAATTTCTGCTTCCTGGACAAACACTACCTCAAAATTTGAGTGACAGAAATGGGTAAATGTACAGCCTCTTCTTATGCTAACCTCTTCAAAGAAAAAATAGAAACCCGTTTTTTAGATCCAAATCCTTGCAATCGCTAGATGGATGACATTTATTGATGACATCTCCATGATTTGGACAAATTCCGAAACTAATTTACTACAGTTCCTAAACATGTTATATAACCATAGCACACTCAAATTCACCTTAACATTTCACTTCCTTCATGAGAGGGGAAAAAAAACAGGTCACACCAAAGCTACCAACCATCAACCGTAACTCCATTTCCAAAGCAACCATCATCTTCATGTAAAATTCTCTCTGCCCCAAAGCCTAGCTACCCGAGCCAAACGTATATGTTCTCAGGAACAAGCAATGTCAACAAATTTTCAAGGCTTTCAATGCCCGAGGATACCCTAAACACATAGTCAACAGTCAAATAAACAGAGCCCAATCAATCCAATCAAGAAACAACCTTCCAATGACATACCTACCTCTCACCACCCAGTATTATGAAGGACAGGACCAACTCAGATTTATCCTGAACACAGGCTACAACATGCTGACCGCATCACCTCTCTCACAAAGCTTCTCAACAACAGTGCTCCAAAAATCACATTCAACCCCCACTCTCCCTGATTCGTGCAACATTCTGGTCAATCCTAAATTGCCAGACTCAGCCCCAAAGAACAACAAAAAACATTAGGCCAAAGGTTCCTACCCATGCAACAAACCAAGATGCAGTACTTGCCAAAATTCACCAACCTTCCATGACATTAAACAGCAGACACACAAATGGAATACCCCATGAAAGGCCACTATGACACAGCTCCACAGAAAATCTTAGAGACAGGTTACAATTCAACTGCATTGCTGAATACATTTGCCTCACCACAGAAACACTCAGACAACGACTGAGTGACCACAATTTTGATACCAACTACAACCACCCCAACAAACCAGTAGCACTTCATGCTCAAACGCATAATGCAGATTTTTATGTATGCTATAGTACTAGAGTAATTGAAATCCTCCTAGCTTCGTAAGCGGCAAATTGTTCACCAATATATAACCAAATCCTGGCACCCCCCCTTAGATAGCTGTTTTTCCTTTTCTTGCAAACAGGCCTACTCACACCAGTCAGGGATTTCTATATAAACAATAATAATTAATTATAACTGAAAATTTAATAACTCAATAATTCAATATAACATAAATACAACATTCTTCTATTCATCTACCAAGAGTCAAGACACAAGTTTGAACAGACAACTGCAGAATCTAGGTGACCATGTTCTACCTCTGCTGAAGGCGGCTCGTGATGTACCCTGAAACTTTCATAATTATGTGTTTTGTTTTGAATTGTGAATTTTGAGGCTTACAGTTTTCTGGTGTGTAAACCTTGCTCTTCTATCTTATTTTCAATGTTTAAATTAAAATAGTTGTTTGGCACCATTTTTCCTTTAATATTTACAATTTGTAATTTCCAAACACAAAATATATAGCTATAGAATCAAAGTTAGACTTTTGATTTATTTATATTGGCCTGTTAAAACAATTAATCAAATCTAGACTCAATCCAAGCAAATATTTGCAAATTTATATCATGGTTAAGTGGAAAGTTTCAAGTACCTGAGAAGTGTGATTGAGGAAAGAGGAGGAAACAAAGATAAAGTGGAGAAAGGGGAGGCAAGCAGAGGCCTTTTACAAAAGCTCAGAAGTCTGGTCTGGAGTAGAGATGTGCAAGTGCAAAGGAATGATGTACAGGGCTTACTATGTTCAATATTGTAGTATGTATCAACATAACATTTCTGTGGAGATGGCTAGGCGTGACAATGATAGGCAGGGAGAGAAAGAGAGAGTGAAAAAGTAACCCCTGCGTGAAAGGATAGAAAGGGCGAAAAAGAGTCATATGGACTAATGATGTGTGGAATTTCGAAGTCAAAAGTCAAATCTGCTTCGATTTCGACATCTTCAATAACCTTTGCATATTTGAAAAATTTTGAAGGAAGGATAAAACTTAGATAAATTATCAAACTATTTAATTTTATCTTACTAAATATTATGTTTTTCAATATTTGATAATTTTAAAAGTTACTCAACAGAATTTTAACAGTGACTAGTAATTTAACACAACGTAAGCATGGATAAAAATGGGTAAGTAAATGTTAATACAATATATTCACTATCGCCAACATAATTTTGTAAAAAATGAAAATACCTATAAAGAAATAACACCATGGTCACTGGTATGAAGCAGAGAAAGCGCTTTAGTTGTGCTATCATCGCAGCTCGCGTCTAATGTTTGGTCCTTAATATTCTATCTCTTTGGAATTATCCATGACAAATTTACAAGTGCATTTTGACACAGAAGTTTTTCATAGTGTTTTCACATCTTATTTATTATTCAAAATAGCTGATATGGAAAGTAGGAAATGAACACGGAATTTGATTTACAATTATTATCAGATAAATGCAGATAAAAACACATGCATATATAAAGTTTGCAAAATAATATTATAAATTTCCACGATGTAAATAAAAATTAAAACCTAATTAAGAATCAAATAGCCAAAACTATTAATTATGTTTTTAGTGAGGATTACTCCATTTAGATATACTATGAAAATTGAAAAATGGCACCTCGACACAGGAACCAAACCCAAATTGAGCCAAAGGTCCTGGGTTTGAGAATGAAACTTAATTGAAAAGTTACTAAGTTTATCAGTAAGCCTGTGTGCATTAGTTATCAATATAGCCTTTAGGTAACAAATAAGAACATTTTCCTGGCTCTTGTTACTGACAAGATCTAGAAAATTAATTAATTTAAAAATTAAAAGTGGTGTTAAGTGACAACAAAAATCCTAGGAAGCTTCAACTTCGACTTTTCTTCGCAAGTTTCAAGATTCGCTTCACATTTAAAAAGTGGCCTTCGCACACCCGTAGTATGGACATGCGAAAAGGATGGAAGAGGTAGGATGCTCAAATTGGAGGTAGTGGGCAGGTGGTCAAGAGCAAGACCCAGGTACAAGGGGCTAAGGGAGTGTGGAGAAGAGATGAGTGGTAGGAGGAAAGAAGTAAATGGAGAGGCTAATGTTCGAGACAGACCCTGTCAATGGCAGGAAACTGTGTGTTGTGATGATGATGATGAGGTTTAGATGTATGTTATTCGATTCATGAAATAAATAGTAGTTGACTTTTAAGGATTAAACAATCCATTTACTTGGGGTTGAAGCTTTAAAATGTGATTAATAAATAGTTAAATTATAATTATTGTGAATTACAAGCAAGCTATATATCACACCCAAAGAAACAAAGAAAAAAAAGTGTCAGTCCCATATACATACAATAAAAAAAGTTCCATTTTTTTTACACGTATTTTAAAAATTATTATGGACACACAAACATTGGGAAACATTTAACTTTAACTTTTGGTGTTAAAATTAATATTGAATCAAAGTGAAACATACTAAATATGTGTAAGCCTTTGTTATTAAAGATGCATTAAACTTAACCTTTTTGGGAGCAACATAACATATAAATGTAATGAAAAAGAGCATTTTCATGTTTTAAGATAGGGAAAACATTTGATCAGGGCTGCCGTTTTCAAGGATTTTAGAGCTATATACAGATCACAAGATTTGGAGTGTTTTCAAGGATATTATTGCTCTTATTTTTTAGGTTAACATTAGAGGCTAAGGCAACGATATTAATAGATATTGACTTCAATCAATCAATTCTTCAATTCAAACTTATAAAAGTTAGGCCCAAGTAAGCTTAACAAAAAAAACTAGGTTGAGTTAAATAATATTCATAGTAAAACTCTGTCAAATAATGTGAATTTCCTTAAGTCTTCAGGGAATTCACACAATTTGACAGAATTTCACTATCAATATTATTTAACTTAACATGGTTGTTTTTTTCAGCTTGCTTGTACCTAGCAGGATCACGTTTAAAGGCTTAAATGAACAATCGAAATAGATACTAGTATCTAAGAATATTATATATATATATATAATATTCTTAGATAAATATAATATATATATATATTTATAATATTCTTAGATAAATATTATATATATATATATATATTATGTTTATTAATTATTTACTGTAATTTTCATGCCAAAAACAGAACTTATAAAATGCATTGATGGCAGTCCTGAACATGAAAGATGTGCTCCTTGTTACATTACATTGAAAACTAGTTGGATAATGTAAAATATGTTGTACTGGAAAGAAAAATGTGCAGTTCAGGAGTTTCAACCTGACTACCTTAAAAAAAGATCAACTCAAATGACTTTACCCTCCATTGTGGACCATTATGACAATATAAGCTCATAAATACAAGCAAGGCCGTAGCCAGCCAATAATTTCAGGGGGGGTTTGGTGAGCACATCCCCCAATTGCTGGAAGATAAAAAAACATTATAAATNAAAATGCCAAACGCTAGGAAAATTTCTAAATATTTAACACCTCTAGAAGCTCTTTGAAGTGTTTTTTATAACAACACAACCGCCTAATTTGTATTTGTATTTTAATTTTTATATCGTTTGAACCATAAATAAAGCTATATATATTTTGTTCATAAAATTTCGCGGGGGGTTTGAACCCCCAAAACCCCCCCCTGGCTACGGCCTTGAATACAAGTACACAGTGTAATAACTTTGACTAGTGATAAGAGTAAAATATATTCATTAACAAAATGTATTTTAATCTATTTTGTTAGAAATAAAAGCTAGCTCATTCAAAGGATTCAAATTCCTGAAGTGGGTTGTGAATATAACTGCCAGTGGTACATAAGGACAAAGCTCCCTTCGCAGCAGGACCCAACCACAAGGACCGAGATACAATATACAAGTTGAATGTTGACTCTTGTAAGGAGAGTCTAGTGTTCAGTGCAGGCTGAAGAGATCTCCAGCTGATGGCAGGGGTGCCAACCCTCCCGTAACGTCAGGCAGCTGAGTTAGATCAGGAAGGTTCTGTAAGTGTGACTTCACCTCCTGTCTCACAGCATATACCTTCCTCAGCTTCTCGGAGTACTCCTGAAAACAACACAGTATGGTTACTCAACAAGGATCAAGATGTACTGGTTTCAGGAAGTTCTGATCTACATTTCAAGGACTTTAAACTCCAGAAATATATATTTCCCCTTAGTAAATAAACTTATAGATACTTTAATTAGAGAAAGATTAATCCAATTTTTCTCAATCTTAGAAAACATGACATGGTTTTAATTTTAATCACTGCATCTTACTACTTGTTTGAGTTTTATGCATATGTACTGATCACACTAATATGTAGAGGATAAGGAAGGTTGAATTTAGAGGAAGTGTACATGCATTTTCATAGAGGGAATGTGGTAAAACACTTAGGAAAAGCCACCCTCAGTACTCCTGACCAAGATTTGAACCCTGATCTTCCTGTAATTGGTTGCTCAGTCTCTTGTGAGTGTGAAGCCTTAGACTCATTCCCAATGAAGCAAATAAACAAGGGTTTGTGAAACTTTAACTTGGCTTTGAAACAAATATCGACTTTGCTTAGAAAAAGTTCTGGCTGTAATAGTTATAAAATTTAGTCAATACAAATATTGAAAACTAAAATACTCAATGTTCAACTACTGACATTCCGAGCCATTAAAAACATAACAAATTAATCTATTCATATGAATAAAATTTGAAGTAATTGAATTATAAGTTGTAATAATAGGTTGATTTAACAGAATAAAAACAAAATATTAATAACAATTGTGCAATAAAACAATATTCAAGAAAGTTTAGAGGATCAATTTATAAATAAATAAATAAATAACAAAATTACATTGTTTAAAAAAAAATTTTTTTTTTTAAGATTAATTGAACTTTGACTCGGTTTTGAGAATATTTCATATATTTGATTTGAGTTTGCTTCAAATTGTAAAAGTGGACTTTGCATACCCCCAGAGTAAAGCATCATAATGCCTAAAAAAAAAAAAAAANNAAAAAAAAAAAAAAATTATAAATTCCCAAATATATTTAATTTATGTGTTTTTTAGTGTTATATCTAAACACTTTCTACTCCAGTATCACCTAGGTAAGTGTGCTGGCTACCCCTCCTAATTTAAACCAAATATATTTACGTATTAGAGACAAAGGATGGCCCATCCCTAATTTTAATGGAATAACAAAAAAATCTTCCAATAGTTACCTCCAGCCTGAGCTCAGCCTGCGCTAACAGATCTCTCTGGGCTTGTACGAAGTCTCTCATCATTACCATCAGCTTCTCTCTGTCCTTCATCTCGGCTGAGAGTCGCTTGTTATATTCATTTAAAAGCTTTACTGCCTCCCCCACTTGAATGGCTAGACGCTCACCAGCTGCTCTGTCTATTTAACAGATAAAAAAAGTTGCTGGTACAGTTATTTTTTATAAATTATAATGTGTATTAACTTATATTAGCTAAAATAATATGTAGAGACACGAAAATATCTCGAGACGTATTTTTACAAAGTTTTACTTAGCACATTAAAATTTATATCAAAATATTTTTAAAGTCATATGCAGCATTTTTGAATATATTATACATATGCATGCCACTGTGATATAGTGGCCACAGCTCCTGGCTACAGATCCAGAGCTCCCGGGTTCAATACCTGATGGCTCCAGATTTTTCTGTGAAGCAGTGGATCTGGAACGAGGTAAACTCAGCCTAGTGAGGACAAAATGAAAAGCTATTTGAACGAAATTGTAGCAATTCTATTAGAGAAAACTGAGATTAACGGGTGGATGGTTTGTTGTGCTGATCACATAACACCCTCTCTACTTAAATGTTGGCACTATCATTGCCAACAAATGGCGGCCGCTCAATAAGTCTGGCTTCATTGTGGGTCAATAACATCAATAAAATAAAACAAAATTGAATCTGTTTGTGAAATTGATTAGTTGGCATTTTATCTGTGACTAACAATAAATTATGTTGGTATTAATTAGGGGTCTGCAGGTATGGTTTTTTTTTCGAGTCAAACTCGAGTTAAGTATTTCAAATAGCTACTGAGTTTGAGTTGAGTTCAGGCTATTCTTAATTTTAAAATGTTAAGAGCATATTATATATGTTTATTTTAAAATTAAAACAAGATATTTAAAATATCATCACAAATAAACTGTAAATCTTTAAAATGTGAGAATTCAGAACTATATTAAAACATCAACTGTTCTAGCTAGTGGCCGGGTCAGTTTAGTAAAATCTTTCACTAACCTTTATCGTTCTTCCTCCTTTAATTTCTCTCATTCTTCTCCTCTTACTTGAACACTTTCTGATATGTACTACTCCGATCTCTTTTCTATATACTTCATTTCAAACATTTTCTTTCACATCCTCTATTTTTTCTTCCTCATTACATGCCCATACCAACTCAGTCTTGCTTCATCTACTAACTCATGTACTCCCTGTACCCCCACTATTTCCAGGATAACTTCATTCTTAATCTTGTTTCTCCTCATGACACCTCTTCACAAACTTCATTCCCATGGTCTCCACTTTCCTAACCTTTATTACATTCAATGTAGGGCTCTGCGAGTACTCGTAATCCGAGCTTCGAGCCGAGTTTGTTGTTTAAGCTCGAACTCGAGGTTGAAAGTTTTGAGCTGCCACTTCATGTACTTAATAATCTATTTTTAAAACTCAATAGTAAGCGTAGTCTATTTAATTGAGATAATATTAGTATTTCCACTTATAAATAATTTGGTTATTTAAACTGTTAAAATGTATTTCAATTTTCACATCAATAGCGTGATATAACTTTAAAACCACTTTTGCGCGATAAATTTATTCAATATTTTTGTTCATTTTGAATTATACTGGATTGAAATTGTTTACTTGTATTGCCATGACAAAACAATAAAAATAGCTAAGAAGATTACTAAATAGATGAATGATTATTTTTAATATTTTTACCTGGTCCCTTTCTAAAATAATAATTTATGTTAGATTAAAAATTTAATATTAAGAATATATATTATTATATTAAATGTTTCCAAACCTAAGATATTTAAAACTCCTATTAGATAATATGTTTAGCTACAAAACTATCTCTAGTTTAGTTACTACTTAGTTATGGAATTAAGTTTTTCATATTAAGAGACATTAATGAAAAAGTAATATTCCTGAAATTTCAAACTAATGTGTAACTGTGGAAGTTTTGAGGAAGTGGGAAAGTTTAAGAAGACATGACGAGAGTAGTGTGATTGTTCCTATATAGGCCTAACCTAACTATCCTTTCAGGTTGGCTTCCTTCACTATCACTTACTTCACATCATGGTACAGTGTTTCTACACTGTCGTGTTATACATTTCCAAGCCATTATGCAATTATTGGTTTTATTAACTTTTTTTTTAGAATTGTTAGTGTAATTTTATTGTCCTTAAAGACATGAGTGTTAAAACCATTGTAATGATTTTTTATTATATTTTTATTTGCATAATTCATACCCATAGTAATGTATGCAGCAGAAAATTGGAATTTGGATAAAATAGAAACAAGGAAAATGGAGGCCATGGGAATGAAGATGTAGGTCTAGAGTTGGGGTACAGTGGGTACATGAGATAGTAGAGGAAGCTAGGATGAAATGGTATGGACATGTAATTAGGATGGAAAGGGAGAGGATTCCAAGAAGACTAATGGGTATGAAGTATGTAGAGAAGAGACCGCAAGGGAGACCAAGGAAGAGATGAGAGTAACAAATAGCAGAAAATGTGCAAGTTAGATGAGCAGAGTGTAAGAGAGTGCAGGAGGATGAATGGTGGAAGGACAGACGAAGAAGGAGACATTTTACTAAAGAGACCTGGCCACAATCTGCAAGCAGTGCAAGATGATGATGACCCCTATTCTTCTTTCTTGTCTTACTACCTCTCTCCTAAGCTCCCATCCCTTTATGTCTACCACCAACAACCTGTGGTCAATATCTATATGTAGATATTAAATGTTCTTAGAATAAGTATGACACTCATTTTTATAAATAATAAATACTTTTGAAAATTAAGTTTAAAAATGGAAATATTGGTTTGAATTAGAAATAACACAACAAGATTTATAGATAAAAACAACAATAAAATCGAAATATGATATAACAAATAAATAAAATGGTTGCAAAATCATGTCTTTAAGAAACTAAAATTATACTAATAATTACCAAAAAGTTCTTAAAATAGAAGTTATAATATTTCCCCAAAATAAGCCTCCATAACTTTAACTACCTTAAGAAAATGTAAGGATCACAAGCAGTTAGAAATTTGAATTGTTTCATATTTAGTTTATTTGTCCTCTATGTAATAATCGTGTTCATGATCACTTCTACTGTTTCAATTTCATTCCTCTGCGCGCAGTTGCGCATGCACCTTACAGTACATGGGTTCTCACTATAAATCTATCTTACTAGGAAATTTATTTCAATTCCATTTTTAATGTTCATAAAAGTTAATGTTCATTCTTTAAAATAGAAAATAAGGTGGTTAAAGTAATATTTTTGTAGACAGTATAAACTAGTAATAGTAGTTTATTTGAATGTGTTAAATTTGGTAAAATATTTATTGCATTGTTGGTCAACACCAATTTTAGACAGATTAACCAACATGATTCTGTAACTAAATAGTAATTTATGCTAGTTTTGTAGTTGAATACATTAAAAAAACTTGAGTTTGAAAACAATCAACATGTATTCTCAATGTTAAATTTATTTTAAGTGAAATTGTAATTTTGGAAAGGGACCATGTAAATAAAGTAAAAATAATGATTATTCAAGTATTTAGTGACCTATTTAGCTACTTTTATTTTCATAGCCTTGTCATGGCAATGCAACTTCAATTGAGGATAAATCAAAATGGACAAAAATATTGAATCAGTTTATCAATCGAAAGTAGTTTTAGAGCTCTATCATGTTATAATTGTGAAATTTGATATTAATTTTAACAATTTTTTAAGTTACCAAAATATTTCAAAGGGAACCGGCTGATATCATATAAATTAAATAGTCTATACTCTAAACTTACCATTATGTTTTAGAAATTGATTTGTACTCACATCAAGAAGAAGCTTAAAAATGACAAGCCTACAAAACTTACAATCTCAATATCGAGCTTTAATGACAAGCTCTGCTCGAAGCTTGAAATCCGATAACTCGCGTTATCCAAACTATATATATTTTTATTTAGTGTCAGACAACATTGTTATTTGCCTGACGTGACCAAAAAAAATATTACCAACATCACTATTGTAACTTTATTTTTAATACTCTAATGACAAATCAAAGTTTCCAGTCCAGGTAAAATATTTCTCTCCACCAAAGACCATCAGCAGAGAAGAGGTAAAATATAGCTATGATCTGGCTAATATTACAGTCAAATTGTGACCTAAGGCAAATATCTAAAATTTAAGATTTTGAATCTTAAGCACTTAGCGCACCAAGCTACTGCTAGAACACTATCCCGGCCATTATTTCGGCGCCAGCTAAATCTTGCTGTGTAAGTTTATTTTTAATAACCAGGTGGCACCACACAGTATTCTATATGTTTAGGTTTATTTCATACTTTTTCCAAAAGACAGCACCATTGGTCTTAGAAAAACTATTTATTTTGAACAGTTGAAATATGTTGTGCTCATTGTTTACATCTTGGTGTGAATACGTTTATAGTTTTTTCCTTATTCCTTATTTATTTAAATATATTTGCTTCAAATATTTTTCTTGCTAGTTTTATTTTTTGACATTTTAGACTATTTAATACTATTGACAGTGACAGTGACTTTGTGAAGTAAAGTGATTCTGACGATGATAATTTGCCAGATCTTAGGAATCCAGCTGTTCATAACCTGTCTGACAGTGATGAGACTACAGGGAGATTCTGTCACCTGAGCAACCTCTTCCTCTCCCCTTTACATAATTTTACAAAATGTTATGTAGTTCAGAATCAAAATAAGCTACAAGCACCAAACTAGTATCAAATTTCACAGAAATAAGTTCTCTTTCTTGCAGGATGACTGATGAATTAAGGAATACAAGGAAAAATTAATAATTTTTTGCTCTGAAAACCACCCAACCTAAATATTCGCTAATTTCTACCCAGAGACAACACCAGCACCACCTGCCATCCACACAGTAAATGACAAACTTTCAGGGAATTTAATCTTCATCAGAGAAGTTTTCATCCTTTCCAATCAAGTTGGCATCATTGAAGACAATATCCTCTTCAGTCTAATTACTACTACTTCCTGAGGAAGGTGCTTTAGTAGCATCGAAATATTGAAGTGTGTGTAAATTTGTGTTAGTGTCTTTTCTTTTATTTGTGTGCGACTTTTTTCCTAATACTTTATCATTTTATTCATTACTGAATGTTTTTGCTCAATGCACTTTTTTCATACATATAATATTGCTCTGAATTAGAAATTTTAATTCAATTTTTTAGATTTTCAAAATTTTGAATTATTTTACAAAATAACTGTAGTCTAATAATTTATGGGTTTTGTTTTATAAATCTTCAATGTTTATAGTATAAGTGTGATTTTTTTCATGTATATAAGCCAAAAATGTTTTTTATGAGAAAATTTAAAATGTTTAGAGGTAAATATGTGAAAATTAGCCCGAGTGTTTTGGCTCAATCTAGTGAAAATGCGCTGAGTGCAAAAGGTAGGACTAATCGAAAAATGCCTTTTATTTACAGACTTTTAATACCAAAATGCTAATTTTTACTTAATAAAATCCAATAATTTAATTGACCACAAATTGGTTTATCTAATGCTAGTTTACCTTCAAGTTTAGTGAGATATGAAAGCTCTGACACTTCTGGAGGCAAATTGGCTACGCGTTCACGAACTGCTGCATCGCTGGACGCAGAGTTTTCCAGGTCCTGGTTAGAACAACATTTATTTTAGTTAATGTTTTAACCTTTATTTGATATATTTTACAGAACTAGTGATCATCCATGTTCTTTTTGATTACTTCCTCAAACAAAACTGATTTTCAGAAATGTGTTTGTTAAATGGCCACTTCAGCCACAGTTACAAAGGAATAAGCGATCCAGGCTGGTTCATAGCTCAACTGTTCAAAATAAATTCACTCATTGAATTAAAAATGGGCAAAAGATTTTCACCAAAAAAGTAAGAGTTGCTACTTATTTCCACGTTTGCCATTCTTCGACATTCTCATGGGGAAAATTCAATTAAAATTCATTTGCATGGAGGGATAGTGGAAAACTATTTAGGAACAACCAACTTTAGTAGACCCAACCAGGATTCAAACTCCAATCTCCCCATCATCGACAGGCTAGTATATTGTGAGGGTGACGCCTTAGATCATGTATCCACCAAAGTAAGCAGCTAGGCAAATTATTTTCCCTGTCATCAAACTAGTGTATGTTTTGGAACCAGAAATTGGACCAAGAATTTGAATGAAACATGGTTTGAAGGATGCGCTGATAGGTATCCCTACTTTACATAGTTAACTTGCAAAAAAAATTAAATATTTAAAAATGATCTCCCAATTAATTGGCAGTACATTTTATGTATGAAAGGGAACATAAAACAGTTAGCCTAATTATTTGTTCTCATAAGAATAGTCTTTTTTCTTATTTGATTCTTTTTTCCAGTCAATTGTAAGTTCAAAATAAGGTGAAGGGTGTAACTTACAGAAAGTGCCTTAATGAGCTCTTCAGGTTCAGGCGGGTCGCCAGCTGGAGTGCGTGGGGACAAGGTGACATGAAGTTCCTTCATCCCATCCACCTCCACCTCTACCTCACTCTCCGACCTGCTTCGGGACAGTCTTTCTTGCTCTCTCCCCTTCTTTTCGGGTTCCGGTGCCGATACCGCTACTTTCTTGGTTTCTTTCCTCGATTCCTTCTTTTTTTCATCCTTCTTATGGCCATCAGTAAGTTCGACCTTCACCTTCTTCTTTGGTGGGGAGTCGTCATTCTTTGGTGCCTCTGCAAATACACATTTTTAGTAGAAAGGACTGTTATATTGTGAAACCCATTTCTACAAGATAGTAGCCAATAATTGTTAAAATGGATTTATTAAAAAATACAAAATGGCCAGAGGAATTTGATCAGAAACATCCCAGAGATTTCCAGGTTTTTACTGATATTTTTTTCACTTACACTTTTACAGTTTTCCTTGGTGAGTGAAAGCTTTGGTTGAATATTTTTAAAACATGATAACATTTTTAAATTCTTTTTGGCACATCATCTTACTACCCTTTTGGGCTACACACTTATGTATGCATATTAATTAAACTGATGTGTTTGGGATGAGGAAGCTTGAATTTAGTCAAAGTGTACCCACATGTGTGCAAAGAAAAAGTGGAGAACCACCTCAAGTACTCTTGATCGGGATTCAAACCTTGATCTCCTTGTCATTGGCAGTCTAGTCTATTGTGAGAGTGACACATTAGACCATGCAGCCACTGAACCATGTGCTAGCAACAATTAGTCATAAACCATTTTATAAGAGTTATACTTCCAGCAGTAAATGTTTTAGGTATTATTTGTGACACTATACAATCATTATATATTAGAAAGCCATATTGGCAATGCATTTGGTTAACATGCGGAAACCAAATTTCTTACTTTTGTTTAAGGTTTAGGATTAAAATCAACAGGGTTTTTTGGCCAGTAAATTGATTAAAATTGCTGTTTTTCTTTATTTTTAATTAAATGTGCAGATGTTTCCCAGTTTTCCTCCACATAAAAAAAATATCAGTCTTTTCAAGATTTTCTATGTTTGGCCTGCCCGTAGCCACCACGATAAAGTTCTAAGAGACATGATTTTAAAAAAACTTTATTCTATCATGTTTTAAAATGTTTCTGCAGATAACCTGGCTAGACAATAAGATGCAGTGCACACACAAAAAGAAAGTTTTAAACTTAAATTAAATATAAAAAGGAATAGCCTAGCCTATAAGCCCATGTGAAAGTGTAATCATCTTACCTAGACCTTTTTTAAATTCAGTGATTAGTTTTGAATCATACACCCCTCTTTCTTCCCAGATCTGCAAGATTCTACCAAGACTTCTTCTTGTTTTTTCATCATTTTCTGGAACTGCCATAGCTTCAAATGCTTTTCTAAGGACAGTCGCAAATTCTTTCCCATATTCTGGACCTTTCTTTTTACTGTTTTGAATAACATCATTAGCTAGATACATGAAAGTAAGCTTGCGACTGTCTTTGGCTGGAAGAAAATTAAAACAATATGTTGGTCCAAAAAGTATTTAAAAAAAATAGATTTTAATTATGATACTTAAAATACAATTATTTATGTTTAATAGGTAGGTTAGTTGTACTATGTCTAAGATATTTAGCAAATATAAAATTGTGAAGGAAGCATATTGGGTTGATAAAATTTTATGGGGCAGTTTTCATTTAAATGGTTTAATGGTTAGGCCTACATTAAATGTAAATAATATTACTAACCAACATAATACTACTGTAGGCTATATTCTAGCTCACGCAATTTATCTCAATAATATATTAGGCCTAAGTGGGGGATTAATACAAACATAAAAACAAACACACAAAATAATATCTGAAAAACTCTTATCTTTGTGTTTTGATTTTAAATTGATGTAATTTGTACTTTTCAATTATAATAGCATTGATGTACAACAATAAAACTCAATTATGATAGCACAAGAGACACAAAAAGTTAAGCGGTTTCTTTTCTTGGTCAACAAATATTAATTGTAAAATGTAATGATAGAATTCAATGTGGAATAAGAATTTGAAAATTGGAGTTTAATATAAAGTTCAAAGATCAACTAGTATAGGAGATATGAACCACGCCGGATTAAGTAACATAAATTAGAAATGAATTGACAATTTGGGAACTTCACATATTTCCATCATAATATCAAAAGAGTTAAGAACATATTAAAATATATGTCACATATATAGATAACACATTAAAATACATATAATATAAATTTATGAGTTTAAGTCAAGTGTGAAGTTAAGGCAGAAAAAGAACGATTTAATTTAGGTTAGAATAAATAAATGTTTATAAATTAGCAAAATAATGAGAAGTGAAGTAATAATATAGGTTGAATAAGAATTGAATAAATTTAATTATATTCTTATCTGTTCTTTATTTCCCTTGTTCCTTAAATGCTGTACAAATTCCAGCCAAGGTTCTCAACATGTTTCGGCGCTACATCAGCGCCACCATGAGGACAGTTAAAAACTCATAATACGAGTCCTTCCAGCTGTTAATGTTCAGTGTGTTTTGTATCTTATATACTAGTTGATCTTTATATTAAACTTCAATTTTCAAATTCTTTTTCCACACTGAATTCTATTATTACATTTAAGAAGTTGTTTCCTTACTACTTTTCATTATGTTTTTCAAAAATATTAATTGTAATAAAGTATAAAAAAATTAATGAGTAAAATTTTTGTTTAAATCTTTTTATTCTGAGACATCTAATTAGAAATAAACAGAGATTAAAGCTATTTAAATGATGGCAGTCTTAAAAAATAATATTTTATAGAAAAATAATATCCATCAAACTACATTGACTGCATTTAACTCTTGAAAGCAAATAGGTAAGCTTGAATAACCAAGTTATACTCAATAATTTGGGAATAAGGCTGGTGGCCTTCAAGAGCACTGCAATACAAACATGAATTGACACAATAGCTTTTGTTAAGTTAGTAGGTACTAGGGAACACAGAAAATACCTTTTAAATGCTTTTCATGGGAATTAAAAACACATAAGCTTAGTAGGTGAAAATAAGGTTAAGCTTATAAGTGAGTTAGTATCTAAGTAAAATGTGCTGTGTGATCTGGCGGTTGGATTTCCAGGCTACAGATACAAAAGTCCCGGATTCAATATGCAGCAATTCCAGATTTTTCTTTGAAGCAGTGACTTTAGAACAGGGTCAACTCAGCCTCATGAAGTCAAATGAGGAGGTGGGCAGGTACTCGAATGAAAAATGTAGCAGCTCTGGTCTAGAAAACTGAGATAAAGGGGCGAAGGGTTCATTGTGCTCAACATACACCCTCTATATACAGAAGTTGGCACTACCTTCGCCAACAGACGGCGGCCACTCAGTCGGCATGGCTCAATTGTGGACCGACTCCATCAAGGGTTTTAAGTGAAATATTAGGCCTACAATAGTTACTGGTTATTTTATTTAACTAAGTCAGAAAGCTTACTTTGACTAACAATAACTAAAAACAAATTTTGAGCCTATTTAATCAAAGAGTGCAAGGAGGGATTTTTAAACACTCCATAAGCATTTGCCTGAAGGTCTGTTAAATGTTTAGCGGGGAATAAGAGGAGGAACCAGCGTACTCGATCACTCATATGAGATCTAACTCCCGACCTCCCAAGTTGAATAGTCAAGCATACTACCTACCATAGTTAGCTTTGCCGGTAGGGTTAAAATATTACAAGCTACTGCTAATTTACCTTTGACAAGTTCTTTGAACCAAACTTTCACAATTGTCGCATGATGCTTCCTGTGATGTATTAACCACAGTGATAGTGTTTGTATGCTTTGCTGGGAGCTATTCAAATCGGATAGTTTTTTAGCTAGAGCACTTTCTGTGAATCCAGCCATTATTTAATGTTCTATTGATACTATACAAATGACATAGAGCAATGTTTCTTACACATTACGACCAGCATCTATATAAACACACAAACACATTCTAAAAAATGTTATGATATTACACTATGCTATTTATTGCACTATTATGATGTATACAAGCATTAAAACTTAAGAAGCATTCACAAACACCAGAGTCTAAGATATACGGGTCTAGCAGCTGGCTACTCTTTAGTTCCAATAATCAAACATTGAAGCCTAACGGCGTTAGTGACGTTGTGGAATAGCGCGCGTAATTTAACTTTTAAAAAGAAGTTTAAACCACCAAACTTACATTTTACTGTTAGACAGTAATTACGCGTATTTTATCCCAAATGTGAAAACTAGTGCATAAAAAGAATAGTTCACAACAAATGATAGCATACAAATTACAATTAATCATTTGCTCATCGATGTAAAACCATTTAAATTTGAAATATTGTTGTAAATCACATGCTAATTATTTGTTTGGTAAAATTTGATCATATAAACATGACTATAAATTATTATTTAAAAAAATGTATTGATGTATGAGAGCACTAAGACATAAATCAGTATTACCATTTAGCTAATACCATCTGAGGGGATTCTTGATTTAATCCTGATGAGTAGCATTTAGGGTTATTTGTCTGAATACGAAAATTAGAGTCTTTCCTTGACAACGGGATAGGGCAGAATGCAAAAATGATATAAGCAAACGTGAAGCGTGATTTTTGAGTGGATTTGAAAAATATTAATTTACATTTGAAAGTGTGAGTGTTGTTAATTAGCTCTCTTAGAGGGTACGTTCTTACAGAAGCCTCATTACCGAGGCAAGACAATACCACTCACCTTTTTACTCATTTAGTTCTTACATACAGTCTATAAAGTTTCAATATCGTTTTATTATTTAAAAAATGAGATCTAAATATAGTACTTTGGTACTATTGTCTTTACAGTGGTCCTAGGTTTCTTTCCAGCCTTCAAGTAGACATTTTTCAAATATTATATTTTACTTAAGCACCAAGACAATAATTGTTTGTATCATCCCTAAATATCATTTAATTAAATTACTGTAGTAATATTACGTGCAGTGACATATTGATTGTGACTACCAAGTTATAGTGCAGTCATATTAAGAGAGTTTAACATGTCAGGATATGAGCAGTTTCAGTCCCCTATGAATAATTTATTACTTTTGTGGCAAGCTCCACTAAAAAAAAAATCCAAACAAATAGTGTTATTTTTTAATGTGATATTGATAAATACTTTCGAATGTAAATAATATAACGTTAGTTTCTATCGATACCCCATATCTTTATGAGTGTATTGATACAAAAATTATACACTTTTTAAAATTTAACAACAAAAAGAGAACTATATATGGGTAAGGTTTTTGAGAATTGTCCAATTCTTACTTAACTTTTCTAGCCTTTCATGTGTGTGATGATAACGCCCTGCGAATATGTGAGGAACTACACTCTCTATCCAGGAACAAGTTGAGCGTCAGTGGTGTTACCTCAAGGACTTGTAATCTATGGCCGTGTATTTTAATGTATTATGTCTGCAACCTGCATTACCAGAATAAACTTCACCTTATATATATGTATATATATATATATATATAGCGAGTAAGACTGTTGTATATTTGACAATTCTCGCTATAATATAACATGGTGGCAGTGGTAGGACATTGCGCTGTATTTAAGTATAACTAAGGTGAAGTGAATAGTTCCAACATACGCGTAGATAAGGAACCCAATTCCAATATGTCGACTCCTGTGTATCAAATACCGAATCCAAACACTTTCGATTTGAAATTGACATTAGAATGGAAATCCTGGAAATAACTTTTTATGAGTTTCAGACGTGCTTCAGGTATGATGAAGGAGGAAGAAGAAGATCAGGTAAATTCTTTGATTTATTTGGTTGAAACTATTTTTTCTTATCGTTCAACTATCATCAGCCGTTTTATCGTTCAAGCTATCACAGCCGATCAAAAGAAGTTTGATAAAGTCCTTCAGAAGTTTGACAGCCATTTTATTCCCACCGAAAACAAAATCTTTGAACGAGCACGGTTCCATACTAGATCCCAATATGAGGGCGAGTCAGTAAGCGATTATGCTACAGATATTCATACTGTTGCTCAAGATTGCAACTTTCCTGTCAATTTTTTTATGACGAGGCCATTAGAGATAGAGTCATAGTTGGTATTATAGATAACAATCTCTCGTTTAAACCACAATTATAAGCCAAATTAACTCTGGAAACAACTGTTAATTTTACAATCTGAGCAACTGAAAAAACAGCAGGGAACTCTATCAGGAGCTAGTCAAGTTACAGCTGACAAGGTTAATGCTACAATTAAACCTAAAAAAAAAAATAGTGGAAAATCTTTTGGTTATAGTAGGACACTTTATCTAACGAGGATAAAAGTCAAACTAGAAAATCATATTATTGTTGTGGGAGCAATACTGAACACCCTAGAACCAAATGTCCTGCTAAGAGTGCTATCTGTCATCAGTGTCGATATAAAGGGGATTATGCAAAGTGTTGTAGATTTAGATCAGTTTATGCTGTTGACACTAATGACGAATTAGATGAAGATGGTAAATTTGTCGGCCTTGCCTCTACAGAAACTAATTATTTGCATGTTAAATGGTTGCTAAACACCACATTCTGCGGAAAAGACCTTTATGCTAAAATGTGCAGATGTGAATATTATTGGAAAACATAAGAAGAGTATTTTCAATATATGGATCTTTTTCCATGAAATAAAATTCTATCTGGTCCAGGGGGTGCTCAGCTCAAAACTATTGGCAGGATTCAAGGGAAACTCCAAAACAAAATTATTTTTGAGACATTCTATGTAGGCTACTTCAAGGAGCAGATAGAATTCTTCTAAGCCTTCATACTAGAAAGAAATTAGGACTTATAAAGAGGATTTCTGGAGTAGGAAAAGCTAATTTTGGCCCAAAAACTGTTCCCCAAGATTTTTACAGAACTAGGAAAAATTCGAGAGCCATAACACATAAAACTTAGAGGGGGGGGGTGGAGCCTGTACCACATGCTATTAGTGTTCCTCGACGTGTTCCTTTACCTTTAAAGAAGATTCTTAAAAAATAACTTGATAGAATGGTTCGGGATGAAGTCATAAAAAAAGTTGACGAGCCATCAGATTGGTATGCTCCCATGGTTATAGTCCCAAAAGCCAATGGATCCCCTAGGTCGTGTGTTAGCCTGACTAAATTAAATCAACATGTAGAAAGAGAACTTTTCCTTATGCCAGCAGTTGATTATTCCCTTGATCAACTAGAAGGGGCTAAGGTATTCTCAAAACTAGATGCCAGCTCAGGACTCTTGCAGGTTCATCTCACAGATTCTTCCAGAGCTCTAACCACAATCATCACACCGCATGGAAGGTCACGGTTTCTTCGGTTACCTTTTGGGATATCCCCTGCCTCGGAGGTTTTCCAGATGAATATGAGTGCACATTTATAAGGATTGGAGGGAGTTGTCTACCATTTTGACGATATTATAGTATATTGATTAACTATTGAAAAACATGACTCACGGCTTTATAAGGTCCTTTCTAAGCTGCAAGAAACAGGTTGGACTCGAAATGAGGAAAAGTGTTCGTTTCAACAAACTATAATAAACTTTCTTGGCCATATCGTATCTGCGAAGGGTGTTTCTCCGGACCCAAAGAAATTTGATTCTAATTTCAAACTGAAACCTTCCACTAATGTAAATGAGCTAAAAGGATTTTTCGGTCTTGTAACATTTCTGGCTAAGTTCGTCCCAAATCTGTCTACCTTATCGCAACCTCTTAACGAGCTTCTCCGCTCAAACGTCAACTGGTTATGGGATTGTCCACAGGCTCAAGCATTTGAAAACATAAAGATAGCTATAGCAAAGCCATCTAGTCTTGCTTCATATAAGTGCAATAATGACACTGTTTTGTCAGCTGACGCATCATCCTATGGCCTTGGTGCAGTTTTAATACAACGCCAAGATTATTGATATTTAAAACCTGTTAGTTACGCTTCTCGAACTCTCAGTGAAGCTGAGAGAAAGTGGCCACAAATTGAGAAGGAGGGACTGGCTCTCGCTTGGGCATGTGAATGCTTTTCTGATTTTATTACATGCATTAATATAAAAATAGAGACTGATCATAAACATTTAGTTCCTATTTTTACCACCAAAAACCTAGATTCGATAACCCCTAGGCTACAAAGAATTAGGCTTCGATTGATGAGGTATTAGTTTGGGATTGTTCATGTAGCTGATAAAAATCTACTAATTGCTGATGCTCTTTCCCGCAATCCACAGCCGTCCTTGCTGGGGAAGATGAACTAGCTGAAGAAGTGAAGTTGTATGTGATCTTCCTGCGTGTGATGATAATGTAACGATGTTACAACAAATGACAACATCTAACGCATACCACCCAATAATATGGAATTACAACACTCACCACCGGCCTGGCTTCTCACCTTCTGATGGAGCACAAACACTCTATGACATCCTCTCCCTTGGATTAAACAACATCGACTGAAACGAGACTCTGGTCAGTGCATCGCTCGAAACGACTGAATGGTAGTCATTCAGAAATTTCTTAAATAAGCACCACAAATAAAAAGTCTGATTTCTATCCATTATCATAATACCCACAAAATCCTGAATTGTAGCCATTCAGACAGTTTTCAAATAAACGACTTTAACAAAAATCCTGATTTGTATCCACTGTAATTATTTGCATTATATCCACAAAATCCTGAATTGTATCCATTCTGAATGGTAGCCACTCAGACAGTTTCTTAAATACGCATTACAAATAGAAAGTCTGATTTGTATCCATTTTCTTAATGTCCACAAAATCCTGAATTGTACCCATTCTGAATGGTATTCATTCAGACATTTTCTTAAACACGCATTACAAATAAAAAGTCTGAATTGTATCCACTAGAAATATTTGCATTATAATCACAGAATCCTGCATTGTATTCATTTAATTGAGGTACCACTTGTCTGATAGATGGCAGCAGAAGAAACTCGCCTTAACTCATTCCATGTTTACTAGAGAGCAGCACTTATCCTTAACT
>CABEEJ010007406.1:3304-30959 GCA_901482245.1 Timema douglasi | reverse complement strand
GTTTTGTATACCATGTGTATTAAACTTATTTAGTTTCAATCTATTTTTAAAATGAAAACAGAGGAATTGATATATTTCTTGTCGAGAGTGCCGATATAAACTTTGCCGTGTCTTGAAATAAAAAAAACAAAAAAAAACTCAATATGATTTTAACAGGTTTTTTTTATTCGAGTTATTTCTGAACCAACTTATCATAATAACACATTGCTTATAAGCTAACTTAAATCTAGAACAAACACAACATCCAGCCCCCAGCCCTTGACTCATCTCCGTGAAAGGGTATAGACCAACATTTTTCAGCCATACCTGAGATTCAGCCTGAGACTATTAGCTAAGTAGGCAGACGCTAAAGTATCAGCCAGAGCCAGTATCACGCACAAGAGGACACTTTTATCTATAACTTGCGTTTCCACTTGCTGACAATTTTAGCCATGCCGGTGCTTACATCAATCTCTTTGTCGAGATATTTGGCGACAGGCGGTCCTAGTTTCTTGACTATCAGCACACACAGGATGGCTACCGATATACCGGTGTAGTACTCGTGCTCCAACACGTATATCTCCTTGCTCACTAGATAGGTCGTTAGACCGACACCAAACGCATACGGACCTGAAATTATAAACACAAGACCAACCTGAAACAATAAAAGCTGTGGGTACTTTATAAACAGACACGTCGCACACACTGATATAGCTCGATATACGGTCAATCCACCTCAATCAGGGTGTCCAGAGACCTGGAGAACAGGGGAAAGCCAAGGAATTGTATCACATTTATGGAATTTTCACACTCACTAAAATAATAAGCCTACGCTACGTTCATTTACAATAATCAATTGTCAGAAAACATTTTTCTTCACTGCAATTTTTTTTAGTACAGTTGTCCATCTTGAATATACTAATCTCAATTCTCAAAGTAAACATGGGATTTTCATCTAACCTTTCCACTCCTCTATTCTGTCTTTACCCAGAGTTGAGTCATTAGTTCATTAGCCCGTGTAAAGCGATCTTTTAATGTCTCAATATAATCTGACTGAAATATAACTTGGAACATACGACCCCATTGCTTTATGTTGACATCCTTTAACCCTTTCATAGTGTGCTACAATTTCAAAGTGTGTGAGTGTCTAAGAATATTATTATATTAAGTAGAGATCTTAATACAATAATGTTTATAATATAGTGACTGGAAGAGTTGGAAATTGTCTCTGGAAAACGTGGAAAAGTCAGGGAATTTTAAAATACACTTTGGCTGGACACCCTGTCAATTAAAAAAAAAGAATCTTTTGATACCAAGGTCTGAGATTTTGATGGTAAGTAACCACATCAAACTTGGTATACTCACTCCCTCAATAGGTGGTAAGTAACCACTAAACAGGGTGTACTACAGTGTATCTGGATTGTCGAGCTGTGATTTGACAAGTGTAATGTCCGAAAGAAGATACATGGTACAAAACGTTTCTTTTCAAACTTTTGCGGATTCTGACCACTCTGTCCATTTCCCGAGCAGTGGCTACTTTGTGGAAAGTGGAGAGCTACAGGCGCAACTCCACTACGCGCAACTCCACTACGCGCAACTCCACTACGCGCAACTCCACTCTCGTAGTATTTGCTCTGTTGTCTCTTAAGCTAACTTAAAATTAAATCTTCTGGATGTATTGAAAGATTCGTGAAGCAGGTTTCATAGATCGTTAATGTTTATATGTTAATGATTGACACATGACAATGAATTTTAACCTCAGAACACACAGCAGTTAAGAGATTAACTTAGCGATATTGATGCTGTTTTATTATTCATATATGATTGTGTTCACATCAACGGAATTGATGTATAAAATAAAAATTGTAACTAGATGATATTTTTTGTTATAAGGTGAATTCACAAATTATAAAAGTGGTAAAATTATGGTCAGGGTTTAACATCAAAATAGTTTACGATTCCAAAGACCTGTCATCCCTATGAAAAATATAAAAGTTTGAATCAACTACTCAAAACTTAAGGGACATCATTAAAGAGTGATTTTTTTTTGGCCAGGTTTGTCGGAACATGAGCAGAATTTTAACTAAAATTGTGACGTGGATCAAAGTAACTAAAATTGCAATGAACTTGTGAGTAGTGTGAATGAGTGCTAGAGTATTTTTCAGATTTTGAATTTCTTTCACAAAATATTACTGAAATAATTGGAACAAAAATCAAATTTATAAGGGTGCGTGAAAAAAGTATTTAGGTGTTTTGATAAGAGAATGCAATGTTATTAATTCAAAGCAAACGGGCAGGGCATGCCATTGTCAAGTAGGTTGTGTTGTTGTTTGACCTGTCACTCCCGTCTTCTTGTAAAAGGCGGTGAACCATTCATCAGGAATAAAACCGTAGCGGACTTTGTCAGGAAACTCTTGTCGTACAGGCCTTGGGAAGTTGACGAGATCTCTTTCAGGTGACTCGGCTGACGAGACTGGTGCAGAGGTCTGTGAGGAGCGTAGAGCAAACAGTGGTCTGCTCTGTTGGACCACTGAAACACGCAAGACACGCCTGATTGTTTGACGTGCGATGGAGATAGACAAGGATCCTCAGTCTCCCCGTGGTAGTGCTCCACACCAGGTAAATCATGCAAGACACGCCTGATTGTTTGACATCACATCTGGATAGAAACAGCTTCGATATTCATTATTATTATTATTAGCACAGCGTCTTACTACCCGTTCGGGTTATACGCTTTAAGTAGTAATTACTCTAATGGATTGGGAATTGGGAAGGTTGAATTAGAGGAAGTTAACCCGCATTTGCGTGGAGGGAGAGTGGAAAACCATTTACGAAAAACCACCCCCAGTTCACCTGACCAAGATTCGAACCTCGATCTCCTCATCCTCGGCGGTCGAGCTCAACACGACTAGCGCGTTAGCCAACTACGCCACCGAGGCTGGTAAAAATAAAATATAAATAAACCCAGTTCGTAAATGAGCAAGAAACAAGCAATAAAATTATTTTCTCTCTCGGAATTTTCAAATTTACAAGGATACTGTCATGTTTTCCAACAAAATGATGAATACGAATAATTAAGAACAATTTTAGATATTTTAAACAAACAAAAAATAGACCAAAATAAAAAATAGGCATATAAATGTATGAGAAACAAACCATCATACAACACGTATGGCGACTAGGCGAGTCATGTGACCAATGGTTTTTACACACCCTTGACCCCTCTCATGAAGTAAGTGAAGTCAAACTGAGGGCACATAAAAGTGCGAATGAAACAAGAGCTAGCTCCCCGACTAAATACGAATTGTGTTTTAAAGCACTTTCAATCAATCAAGACCCGCTATGGTGACCGCGTGATCTAACGCCCTACTATCGTGTTCGACTAGACTGCGGAAGATGTTAAAATCAACATAAAATAAAAATTCATGATAACTTTTCAATAAAAATATTAATCTAAAATAAAGCAGAGGTGCAAACAAAATCATTTTGTCCACAGCATTTGCATATATATTCATTTTTATGGCCACCTTTTACTTATTGGGGAAAAAAAAATTTGATAAACCATCACTATAGTGACCCGCCTCAGTGGCGTAGTTGGCTAACGCGCTAGTCGTGTTGAGCTCGACTGCTGAGGACGGGGAGATCGAGGTTCGAATCTCGGTCGGGTGAACTGGGGGTGGTTTTTCCTAAATGGTTTTCCACTCTCCCTCCACGAAAATGCGGGTTCACTTCCTCTAATTAAACCTTCCCAATTCCTAATCCATTAGAGTAATTAGTACTTAAAGCATATAACCCGAACGGGTAGTAAGACGCGGTGCTAAATATTATTCATATTATTATCACTATAGTGAAAATTAAGCTTAAAACTGTTTCTGTTAATTAGCCTGTCCTTTTGCAACAGGTAATTAAAATTATAACTTGTAACCCATGAAGTATATTGACGGAATCGACAAGATAAACCCCATAAGCTCTAGCCAAACTTGTTGCTGAAGCTTCTAGCACCTTCTAGACGCGACCAAATGGAATTATCTTCAGACAATGGCTGGCCATAAATCACACATATCCTTCTCTAAGATTAGTTAAATCTATAATTACAATGTACCGATTTAAATCATAGACAAGGATCCCAACTAGTAACCGTGTTGGACGATTTCAATACCGATATTAATGTTCCTAAACAGTTCCAGCTCCATCTTAACAGTTCCACGAGTATCAACAACGGAATTGTCATCCACATAATTTCCTTACCAATACCCTCACCAGGTGGAGCAGGTACAAAACAATATCACACCACGCGGCACGGCTGGATAGCTCCAGACACTGATCTGGGGGAGGAGAGGTTTCCTCATACGTGTAAACTGATTCAGCAACAACAAATATTTATCTTTTATTATTGTGATTTGCATTTGCACTTAGCTGACACTAATATCATTGATTTACAAGTTAAGTTAACTTTAAAAGATGATTAGAAATTTAAATCTTAAATTATTCATTAGTGATATCAATATTTTATAAGAAAACTGTTAGGCTATTATTATTATTTTTTAAGGGTGACCTGGTGGTCTAGGGGTAAGGTGTCAGACTTCTGTGCTGGCGGCCGGGGTTCAATCCTCGGTCCCGGCACAGATTTATCTGATTACCAAACCCTTCCTTCACCTCTGACAAGACATCTTGTGAATGTTGGGAATGCCAGGCCTCCACCGTGGTTCGGATCCCACGTTAAACTGTAGATCCTCCATTTCATCTCACAATCACCCTACCGTTACACATTAGCGTAAGTGCGTATAACCCGAACGGGTAGTAAGACGCGGTGCTAATAATAATATTATTTTTTTACTCTTATATATGGAACAATTAATTAATACTGATATGTAGTATTTAGACCTGTGACAACCCGCTTTGGTGGCCAGCCGGGTTATCTAATACGTCACTCTCATGCTAGACTGGCCTCCTGATGACGGGGAGATCGAGGTTCGAATCTCGGTTGGATCTATTGAAGGTGGTTTTATCCAAATGGTTTTCCAATGTCCTTCCACGCAAAAGTGGATGATTACCTCTAATCTAAAACTATTTCTCCTTCATCTCTACCTCATTTATCGTTCCATCATATACTGTGGTCGATTAACAAATGTGTAACATGTACCAGATAACACACAATACTTTCACTTCCTTCAAAATAGATATCATTGTTATTAATATTATGTGGTTGACTACTGTGGAATATTAATCAAGTACAGTAGTAACTAGTAAGTACCAGGCCCTCTAATTTACCGGTACTGTCCCTCTACCAAGTCCAGATACTGGGGTTTAAACGCTGCCCTGTCTGTATCGATAGTGGAACGGTAGCGTTAACTTGGAACTGCTCCAACATTGTAACTGGAGAGATTTAGAACAGGCACACAGTATCGACACCTCTCGAACAAGAATGGGACGGATAAAACGTACTACGACCGTTTGATAAATTTGCAATGACCAAATTAGCCTTCTGAGATCTCTATCCCTTGCCTAAAAATTATAAAATAGCCTTGACACAGTCTGAAAAAAGGTGAATCATTACACCATGTGTTATATTTATAAATTTTTACATTAGTTCAAAACAAACATAAACATATAATTAAAATAGCTTTATATTACCAGAACGAAGAGAGAGCCGTGACAACATATTTAGCAGAAGACTTGTTAAATTTTCAGTATATGGCGGATCAAAGACAAGGATTCAGACAGGTACATTACATTTTACTACATTGCTCTATTTAAATAGATGCTGCACTCTTGGTTTTAATTTCCAAACAAATAACAATTTTATCGCATAAGAGATAGACACTTAAATATATTAATACCGATAATTTTATGGAATATTGATCAACACAATATTTTTAATCTCCATAAAACTAAAAAATATCTTAGTTACACTAAGAGCCTCAAAATAACTTCTACCTCACCTAAACAAAATGAACACAAACTCTTAGCAATGATTGAATTCCGAGTTTTCAAGTGATGGATCCTAATGTGCTTATTCCAGGGACGCTCCATTTTGTCATCTGCTTCATTATGAGGGGTTATACTATTTAACTGTTTATTTCAATGTTCTTGTGCGAAAACATATATCTGGTGGGTAAACGGGTTATTTTTAATAATGTTCATATTTATTTGGCAAGGTGTAGTGAATAATAGGGTTTATATGGTTGGTTATTCTTTTTTATTGCCTTCTCCTTATTTTATATAAGCTTTAGGCCCAATATTACAATGTCACGTTAAAGTCATCGTAACGTAACTATTTGTGAAGTCTAACCTTTGGTTAAAATTGGCGTTGCGTTTTACAATACTATTTTGATGTGCTCGACAAGTTACGGACGAGTGCCTTCAGTGATCATCACGTAAATGTGCAGCTATGTGAAGCAAGACCACGCGTAGCCCCCTCAAAGAAATAACTATTCCTAGATTAGAAATTGTTAGCAGTTATAATTTGTGCAAGGTTGCTAAAAGGTGTGCTCAAATCTACTTTTTTGAAGGTTCTTGGTGTTTGTTTTATGGTCGGATTCTTCTAGAGTCCTGGCTTGGATTTGTACTAAAATCGTACTATACATGTTGTTGACATAATGCATTAAGCTACTATCACACGACACTTGCTTGTACTAGAAATCAAGTGTGCTAGCTAATGCCTAGATTTCTGTGTATTAGTTAGTACAATAGAATAGGGACTAAAGTATTCACAAGCTGTTAGTTTTGTACTAGGTTCTAGTGCAAATATTTAATGAACGTCAGAGCATATATTAATTTTGGGTGCAGCAGCTGCATTAATTATTAATAATGATATTGAAAATTATGAGAGAGAGCGTAGGAAAATAATATGGACACGGGATTGGCTAGAAAGATGAAATAATGGTCACGTGATGCTAAAAATTATACATTCGGAGGTTAGTAATAAACATTTGGGGTGACACTAACGTTTAGTTTGTCGTTTTTATAGGGCATGTTTTTAATTAAATATATATAAAATATATTGTCATATTGTGGCAATTTGGTATTATATAAACAAAAATGTTAAGAATAATTTTCTTCCAACAACAAAATCACATCCGATGACAATGTCGGTGCCATTTCTACCATTTTTCGACACACAGTCTCAGCGTGCAACTAGTACAAAAAATAGCGCTTGTTCTATCCTCACAACTAGTATGGTAGCCAGTACTAAGCGGCAGAACCAGTATACTTGTTCTGATTCATACGACGCTGTAACCTTGTTACAACAAACATGGGAGGATTGTAACACTCACCTATGTTGCCCCTGTTGACTCGCTTGGAATGGACTTCAAATCACGAGACACTCTCCCCAACACGCACTACATTCGACTGAGCCGGTGTTCGAGACTCTCCACTGGCGATGCAAAGCGGTCTCCCCCCTTCGTCAGACAAGAAAGCAAGTGAACATCACCGAGCGCCCCTAACGAGCAGATTCTGGAGCCTTCGATAGAATATGTTGTGCGTGTGGCCTATGCTCCAGAACTCTCTGGCTGGTTCTAGACCTTCCCCCGCCCCCATCTCACCACTCTGAGAGCACATGATAATTTCAGGGTATAAAGGTGTTGAGGTGCAACGAGTTGGCACGCATTATACTCAGGGCTTTTAGGAGGTAAGAGTCTTACTTCATAAGTGGGCTCATCGTGACTTATCAAAATTCTCTTTGGCTTCAATCCTTTTTTGTATTCAAAATTCAATCTTTCGGACTTCTTATAAATTATGTATTTATATACTTTATTTATTTAACGAGCAGTCATGACTGCGGGGTATTGGCACCCGTCCTTACGACTATGGTAACTATAGGGGGAACCCATCTGGTTCTCTTGTTAAGGTTTCAAATTTCCACTTCGCGGAAAGTTCGCTCTCCGGTGCATTTTATCTTGGCGGTCGCAAATAATAGATATTATCTATGGTTATGTTTCTTTTGCATAAACAATTAGGTGGTTAAATGTGGGGCCGCGAACTATCTAAGAGAAACACGGCTGTGTTTTGTAATGTTTATTATTTGTATACTTAGGGCTGTTAGTGAGTCGGGCCAGTTCCCGTTATGTTTAATATGTTTGTATACCTAGGATCGTTAGTGAGTCTAGATAGCTTATTGTTACGTTTAATATATATATAATATTCATGGTTGTTAGGGAGATTTGGGATAGTTTATTGTTATGTTTAAGAAATATAAGTTTATGGGTTCTTAATAGTGGGGCCGCAGCCCACCTAGCTCACTAATCCCCGAACGGAGTCCAACTTATTGCTTAAAGGGTGGAGTTACTATTATTGGTCTCGAAAACTTGGTATTCGTTTTGGTGCTATTGATATGCCTATCGGCTGCTGTAGTTAATAATGGGGTCTTGGCTCCCTTTGGACTCTGCTAGAGCTTGGGTAGAGTCTGGGCTATCATTTGAGATTTGTAACGTTCGATGTATGTAAGGAGACTAATTTATCAGCAATTTTGGGGTCACCCGTTGGCGGTGCCATTTCTAGGGTCTTAAGATAAGACTGTATATATTTTGTTATTGTTGTATCGCCCTTCTGGCATGTGTTTATGTGTTACCTCGCCCGTCTGGTGTATGTTGCCGCTCGGTGCTTGTAAACTCTAATGTGCCGCTCCCCCATCGAGCTGTATTTTGTTTGAATGAATAAAAATTATAACTCTCTTGTTTCCACCTTTTTCCATTATTTGACTGGGATGATGAGGGAGGCTGGTTGCAACGCTAGATAATAACGTGCTAGATAGTGCTGGATTTCAAGTATGAGCTAGTGTCGTGTGATACGGGTTGTACCGTGGATACAGACTGACCCGGCACCAACAACAGTTTTTTACTCACCCTATTCACCAGAAAGGCCGAGGTCTCGTAAAACAACAACGATCACGCCACGGAACGACCTTGTTGTACGCACTGCATAAAACTTTGAATGGGAAGTCAGGCACTTACCCATCTCTTCTCCAAAATAAGACAATCCGTTCAAAGCGCGCATGCGCGAGAGTGCAATTATAAGTGGATATCAGTGGTTCGGGCGTCCGAGGTCACCCCCACCCCCGTGGCTATGTGAGTCTCAACTGCGCTGTGGAAGAGTGGGACCTTGTGATTGGATATTGGTGACGACTCGATGATGTAATTCTTTCCTAACATGTTTCCCCCGCTGAGCAGAATCAAATATAAGCCTGTGGCCTGCGATGAATGGCACTCTTTGAGGCCGGTTAGGTGTAAGGAATACTTGGGCGCTTTGTAGGCCCCTAGGATCGCCTTAAACGTAAGCTATTGTTATGAAGGGAAATTAAACTTCGACCATGGACATTGTATATTTCAGGTTATGGTTCAAATCATGGAGGAGTTTAGGAAATTTATAGTAAATGAGGGAAATTAAACTTTGACCATGAACATTGCATATTTCGGCTTATGGTTCAAATCATGGAGGAGTTTAGGAAATTTATAGTAAAAAAGGGAAATTAAACTTTGACCATGAACGTTGTATATTTCAGGCTATGGTTCAAATCATGGAGGAGTTTAGGAAATTTATAGTAAATGAGGGAAATTACACTTTGACCATGAACATTGTATATTTCAGGTCATGGTTCAAATCATGGCGAAGTTTAGGAAAATTATTGTAAAAGAGGGTGGTTAATCTTTGACCATGATCTTTCTATATTCAGGTCAGGGTTGGAATCATTGTCATAAGGAGTCAGTCTGTCTGGAGTTGTTAAGTGTTTGTTGATTAATTGGGAGATACCAAGTCTTGCAACTGTTAGATGACTTTAATTCTTGTTGGTTTATTTACTATCTCATGGGAAATGTTAAGTATTAGGTTATTTATATTGTTAACAGTCAGATGACTTTAATTCTTGTTGGTTTATTTACTATCTCATGGGAAATGTTGGGTATTAGGTTATTTATATTGTTAACAGTCAGATGACTTTAATCTTATATGTTATGTCTACAATCATCGAGACCTATTAAAAGTTGGTTTGATGTTAATGTTAACTTACAGTTTTGAGAACATTATATTCACATAGGGGGGTATATTACATGTACCCCTTTAAGTTTTTTTTAATAGGGACGATTTCCCTGACAATGTCAAATAATGATATCCTGTTGTGTATCTATAATTATGAGGAGTATTACTTTGTTATTCATACCCGAGTATTGATATCTATCAAAGTTGGATATACCAAATTGTACAAATTATTCGATGCTGATAATCATCCAAATAAACGAGCCCTCGGGCTGTATTTGTTACCTTCGCTTGTTCTTGTCTGAACCCAGACTACCTCATGGTTATGTCCCTTAGGCTTAGCCATAATATCTCTGGTAAGACAAGGGTGTTGTTGGGCTTGCTGAAAATAGATAAAATGGTCCCTTGTGATTCCCCTTTTTTATATGTTGTAATATAACAACTCGCTATCTGTGGTGATTGGTTGGACTTAGGCGATACGGCTAAGGTACTGTCCCCCCCAAGATAAGCGGTTGAGGGTATTACAATAAATAAGTCGCAGATAACTAGTACTTAGGGTAACACCACTGACTATCAACTTGGTCCTGGATAGAGAGCATAATTCCTCACATATCCGGAAGGCGCTATCATCACAGATTGTCCAAGTATTTTACGAGAAACGGTGGGTTATGTTTTAGGATTTTCAAGTATTTGATCGCGGTAAATATAATACCGCTTGGATTTAAACTGCAAGAACTTAAAAATGTGGCCGACTTGCGCGCTCGTGTCGTGAATTCAAATATCGTCTGCACTTTGCACGGAGTGTATAATATTATAATGATTTCTCAAGATAGTTATGTTGATACTGATTTTTTATTCGTAGCACAATTAGATAGTGTCAAAAGTGTATTATTGATTTTAAAAGCTATACATTTCAAAGATGTAAGTTTGTAATGGTACCAATTGATAATATAAAGAGCGTTTTCTTAAATTCGTCCTATATGTGTTACTTAATACATTATTGCAATACGTTAATGTACTGTGATCTAATGTGTCTAAACTTTGCAAGTTTAGTGAAAGTTAATTGTAAATTCGTACTTTTACTGTTAATGTAAAGTGGTTTGTTAAGTTTTTGTAACAAAATAAATAAATAAAATTGGCAAGTTAAATTGTTATTTTTAGATTTTTGTTGACGAGTAGCCTAGAATCAAATATTGGCTAAAACCGATGAAATGATTCGTAACACAACTCTTTCACAAATAATTTAGTTCTGGATACTAGCCTAGCCTTTTTTTTAATGCATACTAGGCCTATCTATGAAACATAATAAACTAAACCTAGGTCCAGGACACTTAAAATTTGCAACCCGCCTCGGTGGCGTAGTTAGCTAACGCGCTAGTCGTGTTGTGCTAGACCACCGAGGACGGGAAGATCGTGGTTCGAATCTCGATTGGGTAGACTGGAGGTGGCTTTTCCTAAATGGTTTTCCACTCTCTCTCTCTCCACGCAAATGCATGTTCACTTCCTCTAAATTAAACCTTCCCAATTCCTAATCCATTGGTGTAATTAGTACTTAAGCATATAACTCGAACGGGTAGTAATACTTGGTGATAAGTAAAAAACCTTAAAATTTGCATCTTATTTGTATTACAACTAGCTTACATATTCTCACCCATTCATCTAGGCCTCTAGGGTAGGCCTATAGCAATAGTATTTTCGGGGTTAGTATGAGGCTAGCAATAGTTATTTTCGAGGCTAGTATGAGGCTAGCAATAGTATTTTCGGGGCTAGTATGAGGCTAGCAATAGTATTTTCGGGGCTAGTATGAGGCAAGGGGTGGGGTTCTTTTTTTTTTCCCAGTGTCAAATTATTAGAAATTTAGTGTTTTATAACACTTCGTACACACAACAATATTTGAAAGTTTCTGATTATAAGAAAACTGTAAACAAATATTATTACTAAACTCACCTTAATTGACCAGGTAGTGTCCATCGTATGCCGTAGCATTGCGCGGAGCTAAATGTTCCTTGTGCTATCAAAACTTTTGTAGAATAGTTAAGATACCTTAGATTATGTAGACCTATGTATTAAGTGTATACAATCACTACAGTTCTCTTTTTTTAAGTAATACACCTACATTTTCGATAGTGATGAACTATTGTTTTACCACCGATTCACCCAGATAATGTTAATGATGACACCCACCACCCCAGATTTTCATGAAACTTTTTTTTTTACACGTTAACCACCAAGCTACTAATCCATGTAACATTAGGCCACATAAGTTACTTTCTGAGATATAAAATGGTAAACGTTGTGTACAAAGCTCCGTAGAAGGATTACAGTAGGTGGCATAGTTGGCTAACGCGCTTGTCGTGTTGAGCTCGACTGCTGAGGACGGGGAGATCACGGTTCGAATCTCGGTCGGGTTAACTGTTTTTTTTCTCTCTTTCTAAATGGTTTTCCACTCTCTCTCCACGCAAATGCGGGTTCACTTCCTCTAATTCAACCTTCATAATTTCTAATCCATTAGAGTAATTAGTACTTAAAATGCGTATAACCCAGACGGGTTGTAAGACGTGGTGCTAAATATTTTTATTATTAACATATTGTTATTGAAATTTTACCACAAATCAAGCAAAGTGTGTAAATTTAAGAGGGGGAATGTATAAGCCCTGCTTACCTCTGAGAGACACTAAAATTCAATTAGTTTAGGATTATTAACAAATTTTAATTGTAAAACCATTGCTTTATTAAGTGAGCATTATGGCCTGAAGTAAAGGAACTCTCTTTTTTTCTTAAATTAAACCTCAAAGTACGGTATAAAATGCGGTGAAAGAAAAATAACAGCATTTTAACTGCTAATTACTTGATTAAATTTATAAATTTCAATAATATGGTATAGCTTGGCTGATTTCAAACACATATATATAGGTACTACACATCATAATAATAATAATAATACTTAGCACCGCGTCTTACTACCCGTTCGGGTTATACGCTTTAAGTACTAATTACTCTAATGGATTAGGTTGAACCCGCATTTGCGTGGAGGGAGAGTGGAAAACCATTTAGGAAAAAACCACCCCCAGTTCACCCGACCGAGATTCGAACCTCGGATCTCCCCGTCCTCAGCAGTCGAGCTCAACACGACTCGCGCGTTAGCCAACTACGCCACCGAGGCGGGTAAGTACAATATAGATTGGTATGGTTGATAAAGTTTTTGCAAGTCTTGTACTGTGCTAGCCTGTCTATCTCAGCGTTGGCACGGGTGATCAAATAGACTTAAAATGGTTTTAGCCTCCTTATAGGGGGTACACTGTACATATTCCCAAATTCACCAGCATATCAATGAGTAGTCTTGAACCGCACCGTCTCTGAAGGCACCCACTCAGGCAAGTTTGAAGTGGACCAAGGTCACGCAACATACGTGATGTTCGCTCCATATTTCTATTTTTGTTCCCAGATGGATCGGTAGGTTTGATAGTTACATTTACCACTAGATTGAGAGCGGGAAACCACCCTGTGTACGCAAATAATAATATTTCAACTCTTCACTACTTGTCCTGATTGGCTCGAGTGCATGTCCTAAAATTATTCGTGAGATTGTATTGCCATGTTTTATTTATCTGTGTAAGCCAAGTTATAACTATGTTATGTCTTCCATTGAAATGCGTGTGGTTTGTAGAAGGGAATGTCTGTGTGTGTTTCAGACAGCGATATGTATCGTGACAGACAAGGGAGTGAAGGTCACTGTAGAGGACTCCAATTGTATCCAGGCCAGTGCGTTTATACAAGCTGAGATGTTTCAGGCAAGTTATATCTTACAACAGGGCTGTCCAACTTTGAGTAATCTGAGGGCCGCATCCAGAATTATAAATATAGTGTGGATATTAAAATATGGGAAGTGTTCGACCATAAAATTTAGCAAGCACTTCTAAAATTCCGTAGTAAATAAAACTGTTACTCTGCATGCACTATAACAATTTATTTAATTAATTTTTTGCACTTCCAAGTTCTACGCTCGCCTTTCTTCACAATTGTCTCGATCACGGCCTGCTAGTGATCCCGAGGGCGAAAGCAAGAACGAAGGAAATAAGAGGGAAAGTAAAGGCTAACACGGTCCACAAAGAACTTGAGGATTTGGTGAACAAACGGTTGGTTATAGACGCAATATCGACCTAAAACAAAATTGCACAGTTAAAGGAAGAATATACCTCCCGGGGGATGACAATATCACATCAGGAAAGCCAAATATTACCATTCAAGAAGGAGAGGCTGAGAAAGCAGATGGAAAGACAAAGGACCCATCCGGGGGCAACTCCAACAATTGCGCCAGTGGCATTGGCCGCGCCAAGCGGAAACTGGCAGTGCAGCAAAGAGAACAAGAGAGACACACTAGTGCAATGTTTGTATTGTCTTAGACTGGAAAGGACGTGACAAATATTAGGATCGACCCTGCAAAGGAAAGTATAAAGATCCGTTCAGTCTGAATGGCTGGTAAAATTGTTATAGTGGAAACAGAATCTGCGATTGACGCTGCAAAATATAATTAAGCACAAAGGAATAAGGGAGGACCTCGAGTGCGAGAAATCACATAAGCTCATGACATTCTTCGACATTGGTACGTCGAATGAGTAAGTCAACCGACCGACAATAATCTGGTAGACAAACTAAAGAAAGAAGAATTTGACGAGTTTCATTTGAACCTCTCAAAACTAGCGTCAGAGACGGAGCTTTGTTGCAGAGGTCACTCGAGAATAAACAGCAGGATATATATTAGATTATGTCCTGATCACGTCTTGCCACAGGTGTAGATACGTTGAGCACATTAGTAAGCTCTGTCCCAAACACAACTCTGTGCGTGGGAAATGCGGTGAGGTTAGGGGCTGCAAGGCCAACAGAGCTGTGTTCACCCTGCGCTAGTGGGAAGAGAGTAACATGTCCAACTCATGTGAATGGCCCACACACACACACGTGTGGTGATACAGGAAACTGTCAATAGAACATAACAAATACTACCATGATTATGTAGGGATATAACAAAAGAGGACCATAAGGAAAGGAAAGGACAAGACGTGACTAAGAATAAGGGTAAACCTCTATCAAGGCAGAGGAGGAACAAAGTGAGAGCTTCATCTCGCAGAAACAAGAAGCAAACCACCCGCCTTGTGTTGAGCTCTACTGCTGAGGACGGGGAGATCGAGGTTCGAATCTCGGTCGGGTGAACTGGGGGTGGTTTTCCCTAAATGGTTTTNACCGATTCAATATAAATTTTTAACTTAACTGGAGCTCGATCAGTTAAGGGTGATTAGACTCCCAACACTTGCAACTGAACTACAATATAAATTGTAGGAAATGGCCGCGAAATTTTGATGTTTTGGACACAAGGACAAACCAACAATACCGAAAAAGTTGTCTGCACACGCCAAACAAATATTATTATTATTATTAGCACCGCGTCTTACTACCCGTTCGGGTTATACGCACTTACGCTAATGTGTAATGGTAGGGTGATTGTGAGATGAAATGGAGGACCTACAGTTTAACGTGGGATCCGAACCACGGTGGAGGCCTGGCATTCCCCACATTCACAAGATGTCTTGTCAGAGGTGAAGGAAGGGTTTGGTAATCAGATAAATCTGTGCCGGGACCGAGGATTGAACCCCGGCCGCCAGCACAGAAGTCTGACACCTTACCCCCTAGACCGCCAGGTCACCTATTTCCACTATCCCTCCACGAAAATGCGGGTTCACTTCCTCTAATTCAACCTCCCCAATTCCTAATCCATTAGAGTAATTAGTACTTAAAGCGTATAACCCGAACGGGTAGTAAGACGCGGTGCTAATAATAATAATAATAATAGATTGGAAATGTGTAAATGATATATATTTCAGGAGTACTTTGTCCAAGAAGACCAAGTGATTTTCAAAGTCCCTCTGGGAGTCCTTGTGGAATGTCTCAGTATTTTTGGTGGAGCGTTAACCATTCTCAAAATGCGCTACCAAGGCTACGGACATCCCCTGACTTTGCTGTAAGTTGAAACATTCCATAGATATACCATTCGTAAATAATAATCTCTCATCGGTTTGTTCCGATGATCACTAATGTCTCGAAATAGTTTTTGTCCCTATCCTTCATGAAGGTTTAAGTGTATTACAACTTCAGTGGCTCAAAGGCAAAATGTTGAGCTTTTAACAAAAGCTGGGTTTGAATCACTATCAACTAATTGTTAATACAATTATATATTCATAGAATGTCTAAGAAGGGCCAAAAACATCCAGTTTAATTTTTGTCCACAGTTGTAGAGTGTTCAAAAGAATATTTTGTTGTATCCATAACAGTGGTCAGAAGATGGCAGACCGCAGATATATTTGTAACCACCTTGACTAGAAAGTGATAACAGGAGAAATGATGGCTATTTCGGTGGTGGGCTGGTAGTAGACATTGAAGGTCATCAATAATAAATAAGTAAAATAGCTAAAAGGAAAGAAAATCACGTTTTTTGATTCGGGGTAGTGTATAGGGCTTGAACTGGCCGGACCGCGAAAGTATGTGAGTTGTTAAAACGGACCTCCATCAAAAATAATTGGGAACCGCTGATCTATAATATTTAATAACGGAACTAAAGCATTAAAGACATGTATGTGTCTGTTTATGTTTTAGTATATTTTAAACTACAAATAGAGCCCTTAACTATCATTATCATTACATTGTGGAATTGGAACTGGGATAGGTGGGTAGTTTCTATGGGGTAAGCAACAAAACTTCAATCAACTGTATAGTTAATTTATTGATAATGAAGCTTTACTAGTGATATTTTATTCAAGAGTAAATTTCATTTGACACCATTAATAATTTACATGACTATTAATTAATGTAGTTATAAAATATAGTTGCGCACAAAATTAATTGGGTTAGTGTTTGATGTATGTTATAAAAATATCAAGTCTCTCTGAGGAATGTATATAAATTAGTGTACAATCTTTGATTTAAAATATAGCGTTTATGAATGATGAAAACTATCTTAAAACATATTTCAATGCCTAACTAAGAGAATTCCAATTTCTAGTGTATAGACCTATCTAGAGACGCTCGGAGTTGCTGTCATCCATCAGACAGAGGTGTCACCACTCGGACATGACAGAATCTCGTCTGTTATCAGTTAGCGTGTATATGTAGGAGTGTGATTGCAGTCTGGAGGAGGACGAAGCCATCACGGATTGTAACATAAGAACTCTGGAGCCAGAGAACCCAGTGGAGTTCATATGTGAGAGTGTGATTGCAGTCTGGAGGAGGACGGAGTCATCACGGATTGTAACATAAGAACTCTGGAGCCAGAGAACCCGGTGGAGTTCAATTTTAACGCCGACAGCGACATCAACAAGGTCATCATAAAATCGGAGCCTCTTAAGGAAATCTTCAATGACCTTGACTCTACCAGCAGCATTCTTCAGATAATCCTGTCTTCCGATCCTCCTCACTTACAATTCTCAACGGAGGGCAACGCAGGGGACACTCAGGTACATTTCCAATACTACCAACGATATATTAAGAAAGATTTTTATTTTTATTTCAGTAGTAAAAATTGTTTTTATAACACATCAAAATTAAGTCTTCTAATATTATTATTATTATTATTAGCACCGCGTCTTAATACCCGTTCGTGTTATACGCACTTACACTAATGTGTGATGGTAGGGTGATTGTGAGATGAAATGGAGGACCTACAGTTTAACATGGAATCCGAACCACGGTGGAGGCCTGGCATTCCCCACATTCACAAGATGTCTTGTCAGAGGTGAAGGAAGGGTTTGGTAATCAGATAAATCTGTGCCGGGACCGAGGATTGAACACCGGCCGCCAGCACAGAAGTCTGACACCTTACCCCTAGACCACCAGCTCACCTCTAGCCATTAGAGCCCAAAGAATTATCTCCGACCACAATTACCTTTTACAATACAATAAAAAAACTGCAGCGTGCTTTTATGAACAGAGGCACTGGTGTGTAGTCAAATAGACAGAGCTCAAAAATAGCGGGCCCACGACATCGTCCCTCTGGTCACTACAAACCACCCTGGACTCCACAGACTCAACAATCTCTTGAAAACAGGTTTCCCCATACTGCAATCCTCCACCACTACACAACTTGTCTTCAAGGAGCCTCCAAAAGTAACCTATAAACAACCAGCCAATCTACGCAACTTACTTGTTAAAACCCAAACTGCCGGACCCCACTATTCAACCCGAACCCAAACAAATATCAGGTTCCTACCCCTGCAACCGCACCCCCTGCAAAACCTGCACCATACATAAACCAACAAATTCATTCTCCAGCAACATAACTAAAATATATTATCCTATAAAAGGCCACCATACGTGTGATTCTGAAAACCTCATCTACCAACTGGAATGCAACCAGTGCCAAGCACAGTACATTGGTCTCGCAACAGAAACACTAAGAAGGAGAATGAATGGTCATCGACATGACACAAAAATGAAAAATAAATAGAAGCCTGTAGCAGCACATGCCGAAACCCATAATCTGGACTTAAATCACTGTTACACAACCAAGGTGGATTTTAAATTCATGTGGTAGGTGACCTGGCGGTCTAGGGGTAAGGTGTCAGACTTCTATGCTGGCGGCCGGGGTTCAATCCTCGGTCCCGGCACAGATTTATCTGATTACCAAACCCTTCCTTCACCTCTGACAAGACGTGTATTAATCACAACTTGTGAATGTGGGGAATGCCAGGCCTCCATCGTGGTTCGGATCCCACGTTAAACTGTAGGTCCTCCATTTCATCTCACAATCACCCTACCATTACACATTAGCATAAGTGCGTATAACCCGAACGGGTAGTAAGACGCGGTGATAATAATAATAATTTAAATTCCTGTGACTATGTTCACACAAAGTTGGTTCAAGATAATGGGGAATTGTGGTTATGCTTTATGCCTAGATTAAAACACATATTTTTGAAACTAGAGAATTAAATTGACTTGCCATTGCCTGAGACATTGCTACACGGGATTCCTAAATTTTTGAATACCTTACTTCAAGTTCTAAACCTTTCATGGCCGTTAGGTAACATTTCTAAACCCGTCTTGATTTTAAACAGCCTCAACACTCGGGAGATGTAATTATTTATTTACCTGCCTCGGTGGCGTGGTTAGCTAACGCGCTTGTCGTGTTGAGCTAAACCGCCAAGGACGGGGAGATTGAGGTTTGAATCTCGGTCGGGTGAACTGGGGGGAGGTTCCTAAATGGTTTTCCACTCTCCTTCCACGCAAATGCGGGTTCACTTCCTCTAATTCAACCTTCCCAATTACTATTCCATTAGCGTAATTAGTACTTAAAGCGTATAACCCAAACAGGTGGTAAGACGTGGTGCTAAATATTATTATTATTATTATTATAAACATATGAGATCTTCATTTTTTATTGTAGGCAACGCCGGTCCATTTTGTAACTTAATTCTTGTTCAACAACACTGTATATCTTTGCAGGTAAACGTTCCGAGCCACAGTGAAATATTCGAGTCATTCGAGTGCAATATAGTTACATCGTCCAGGTAAGGCACAATTGTGTTGGTTTGGTTTTTTCAGTTAATTAGTCTAGGTTTACAATATTTCTCATTTAATTAACTTATTAAAATATTCATAAAAGCTAATGATTGACTTAGGAACGAATTAAAACAATTTGAGACCGCTGAATTAAGGTATTTGATAAACACCTGAAAAATATAATTCTCAAATTTCATCACAACATAACACACTACAGTAATCTTCAGGGTGCAATATGTTCCTACACTTTTCTGATACAAGTGTTTAGGTCCTTTTACCCTCTTTTCGCTGTTTATTAAATACAACTCTTTTGGCAATATCTTTTTATTCTAATTAATACAGTGTAAGTGATCCTTCCAGTATCTTTCAAGGTTGGCCTACTTCTCTATCGCTCGCATTGATACATTATTGAATTTGTATTTAGTTAGGAATTCTCCGGACTTTATTTACTTGATAATGCAGGGTGTCTACAGGTCAAGAAAGTCAAGAAAAATTAAAGTTGTCTAAATTTAAAAAAAAAAATCTATTTCAATTTGCTTATAAAACATCTCCTAACAATACTTGTTGGAAAAGTCGGGAGTTTCTATATTATCTATTCAAGACCATCCCCAACTCTTGAAGCGTTGGATAGTCTATTTTTCCACTAAAAACTTATATTATTAGGTTGGCCGAAGATTTTAAAGTCGTCAAACGAGCATTTAAAGTGATTTCAATTCTTGATAAATATGTGCAAGATTGTTGAAAGAGATCCACCAGCATCATATAATATTGGCCGTATTAACTAGGTTGGAATTTATGTTATCATTGGCCGTTCAAGTTGAACCATTTTTGTATCAAAGATAATAATAATAATAATATTTAGCGCCGCGTCTTACTACCCGTTCGGGTTATACACTTTAAGTACTAATTACGATAATGGATTAGGAATTGGGGAGGTTAAATTATGGGAAGTGGACCCGCATTTGCGTGGAGAGAGAGTGGAAAACCATTTAGGAAAAACCACCCCCAGTTCACCCGACCGAGATTCGAACCTCGATCTCCTCGTCCTCAGTAGTCGAGCTCAATACGACTAGCGCGTTAGCCAACTACGCCACCGAGGCGGGTTTGTATCAAAGACTACATGTGTTGATGTACAGTGTCATATGACATAGTTAACAAATCTGTCACGGATGATGTGATTAAGGACTAAAGGAACTTGTTTGGGAGCCTTTCTTATATGCAGCCAAAAACTACAAAGCTTGTAGCGTTATTTTTATATTTTGGATTTGTGATTACTGATTCGCTTCGCTCACTTTCAATGAATTTTTTTTTTTGTGGGTTTGGCCTTATGGAATTTTTATGAATAATAGGAACAATTTATGATGAAATAAACCTATGGTAAAGTTGTTATTGTTCTTTCTAATCTTAGTTCTGTTTATTTTGCTTAGATACCAGTTTTCTTCTGTGAAATCATCCTTCAAATCTTTAGCAATCTCTGAAAAAGCTTCAATACGGATTGATGAAAATGGGCTACTTTGTTTCCAATATATGATCCCTACCGATGCGGAAACTTGTTTTATTGAATATTATGTAAGTACTATTTATTTAGGCCCGCCTACAACAGGTTGGTTATAATAATAACTAACCTAATAAAACCTAACATTCAATTGATAGCTGCATAGAAGGTTAAACTTAAAGCGTATAACCCGAACGGGTAGTAAGACGCCGTGCTAAATAATAATAATTATTTTTTTATCAATTAAAAAAAATCTGGCTCAGGTTCTGTCCTGTGGTCTGAACTATAAGTGTGCAAATGTTTCAGCATTTTAGGCCACATATGAGCTTCTGGAGGATGTGGAAATACACACACACACATTAGGAAAGTATTATTACTATTTGTTCTGTCTTACGACAGGTCCATTTCTTTTGTCAGTGAACTCAGACCACCAATGCACCCTGTACTCTGCTTCCTCCTTCAGCTCCCAGGATTTTCTTCTTTCCTTCAAGTCATCCAATATTTGAATCCTCCTCCTTCCTAAACTCCTCTTTCCTTCAACCTTTTCTTCTATGACGTCATCCAGAAGACAGTTACACTTAATGTGTCCGATCCAGTCTGCTTTCCACCAAAGAATCACATCTCACCCACTCTTCTTAGAACTTGGTGGTCAAGCAAACAGATTTATTTTGTTGTTTTCTTTTGTTTGCAGTGCATGCCATTGGTTGAAGATTAATATCACTTCTCTTCTTCATTGAATGAAGACGAATAATATTGCTCGTGAGCCGATCTCAGCTCCTAAATATTTATTAAATAATAATAAAAATAAACTATAAAAAGTGTGACGTAAGTTCCTCTCTTGAAATCTCGCCACCAGGGCTAGAGTATCAAAGCAGACTAGACCATGTGCCGAGCTCAGACGCCGGTCAAGGTGCAGATTTGGAATCCAAACTCGACCATCGGTTTGGTCGCAACAACATAATCTTCAAGTAATCGCGGGGTGTTTGGACATTAGCATGTGTTGATTACCGTTTCACCATGGAGTTACTTGCGACTATTAAGTGGCTGTTGAAAGTGTCCGAGTAGTATTAATTTAACTGCTTCAGTTAATTAGTCTTTGTAATTTAATGTTTGAATCACTGTCATACAACCCTGATATAAAGGTAAATAAACTGAAGGTTTATTGGAAGCACACAGGAAAATGAGAGCGTGGTACAATTGGATACTCTTCATTTGATGATGATGATGATGATGATTATTACTGGCACCCGAGTTCTCTTCATCGTATGAATCTCAAGAAAAAATTTACTTTCTAAACTTGGCTTATCCAATGATTATTTGTAAATAGTATCAGTGACTCCTAAAAATATGTAACGCAACCCAACTTTTAAGAAATTTAAGATTATGTATACATAATAGGTGATTTTAACAACCATATTCTCATGAATATAAATATATTATGTTCACAATTAAATATGTCATCTTCATGTTAAGGTTAGGTATCTTTGTGGCCACCCATTTTTTTTTAAACCATTAAGAAGCTTGAAAGAGTTTCTGTTGACCTTGTAGTCTAGCAAACACTCCAAACAGTATTCCTAAATAAACGTATAGTTTGAATTTAGATCTCCTGCCTTTCACTAACCCGAGTAATATAAAAACAGCCCAAATAGTTTAAACTTTTAGACACGCAACTTCCCCCTTCCGTATAACTTTTTATTAAATAATATGTATTCTAATTTTGCATTTTATGAAACAATGAGTCAATATGAATGAATAATTAAAATAACACACAAGTATTTTAAAAGTTTTATAAATATATTTATTTACATATATACACAAATAGAACATATTTTATATTAATCATTATCACAAACAACACTGGATACATACAATAATTGAACTTTCTCGTTTCTCTTTATGAGGTACAGTTTGTTATTTAGAAAGTGGGATAGAAACATATAAAAGGTATACTTTATACCATCTTGCACCAAACCATTTGTTCTTACATCTTATTTTATCAAAGCCTTATACTCTCATCAACAAAACCAGTTTACTCAGTTGATGACCTTGACATCTTAATGATCATTTGCTGTGTCTCTTTGTTCTCACAAACCTCAAACTTCAAACCCAAAACACATCCCAAAGTAAACGATCAGTCATCACCAGACACAACGAAAGGCAAAGCAAGAACCTTTCAAGCTCACACTTGAGTTTTCTATTTAAATCCCAGCTACCATTCAAGTGTTCCATCATTCTTTACCAATTTACCTTTTGTTTATTTTGGTCTTCTATTTTTAGGAAGTTGCATTACACATTTTACATTCCTTCCAGATAAGTTTTGATGGATTGGAATCTAGGTCAGGAGAATGGGCTGTAACCATCCATTTTCTAAAAGAAGCAGCCAATACAATACCTCTTTGTCCAATGGCAGCAATATAAAGTATCAACTGTGTTCTTCTTTTCATTGTAAAAGCCAGTTTGCAAAATTATCATTCAATTTAAAATATTTAACTTTCAAAAGTTTTAACATTGTTTTTTTTACAGATTGTATATTCATACAAATTCATTTTAATGAAAAAATGTAGTACAAATAAATTATTATTATGTGTTCTGTCTTATGAAAGTTCCATTCCTTTTGTCAGTAAACTTAGTTATATCTTGCGAATATGTGAATAATGTTATCTTCTGTTTATTTATATAAATTTTGTATAAAATAAGTTATAGTTTTCTTATTAATATAAAAAATATGTACATAGAATGTAAAAGTATTTAAATGTGTTGTTGTCTTCTTAATCAACCTGCCACTAGAAGAGAACAAAACATATTACTATTATATTTTATACTTTATTAATAATATTATTCCAAAGTTACTATTGATATACAAATAAATCTCCCACAATTTAACTTTGAATTTAGTAAATTATTAATTTTTAATCCAAGGTTCAAACTGCAAAAAAAGTAGTGATCTTATTTTAAAATGATGTGTGCCATCTTACTCTAGCTATGCCATTAGGAACTCGAAAGTGCATCGCCACACTTACAATAATATATCACCTATCCGTATCTTGGCTAGTGCTATCCAGTCCACCTCATTACACCCTATCCCTCTCTTGATCTAGTGCTATCTCAGTCCACCTCATTACACCCTATCCCTCTCTTGATCTAGTGCTATCCAGTCCACCTCATTACACCCTATCCCTATCTTGATCTAGTTCTATCCAGTCCACCTCATTACACCCTATACCTTTCAGCTAGTCTCATTGCGGTCTGCCGGACAATACTATGGACAAGGTTCTAGATTCACACTGCATGTCCTGCCCAGCGTTAGCTACTAGACTTGACTATCCCACATCGCAACCAAAGTTACCTTGAGACCACCTTGGCCACCCTGCTTGGCGGCCTCTTCCTCCCTCCTCTCCATCTCCTCTTTCCTCTGCTGCTGCCTCCTCACTTTGTCCACATTCTTGATGCCGCGAGAATCCTGTTCCTGGAGTCTCTTCTCCGCTGCCGCAGCCTGCTGCTGTCTCCTGGTCTCCTGCTCAAATATTTATAATTTCACCTCCTTGTTGTATTCTAAAACACCGCTTCAATACTCACGTCTATAATCTTATCATTATTTTTAGTTTATATGTTTTAATGCTAGGTTTATTTATAGATAATCTTTGGGGTTATAATGAATATAATTTGAGGCAGTGCACCCTTATTAAAGTGAAAAGGGTTATAAAAATTACCCTCAATTCACTTGGCTGGGATTCAAACCTCTGGAAATTTAGCTTAAAGAGTAGATACACATATCTGCAGACCATCGAAATAAGTGTGGTTTGAGGTTAAGTACGGCTAAGGAGTGTAGGTTGGTCTAAATCTCAAGGGTAGCTGAATGTATCAGTTTTACGAACTTCAAGGCTTTCTAGAAAGACAACAGAAACAAAGGATTTAGGGTAGGAATATGCCCCCAGCTCCGTAACATGAAGTTAGGAAGAATTTTGGAGGGAAAATATTTCTGAGATGGCAAAGTAGAAAAAGAGCTACAAGAGGTAAGTGCATTTGTTTGGTTATAAAAAAAACCTTTTTTTACGACAACACTAAGAGAATATTTTTAATCTCTTTGAAATGAAAATAATTGTGAATTAATACAAAGCGGGACCGTTGAAGATTATGACAACTACAAACCTAGAAATGGGGTGTCTATTAATGAATGGTGGTTACAGACAGGGAAAACCTGGAAAAGTCAGGGAATTTTTGGATGACGGAGAAAACAGGGAAATGTCAGGGAATTTAACTAAAAATAAGGAAAAGTCAGGGAATAAAAATATGTCTAAAGATATAATTAATTTCGCAATTAAACACTGAAACAAAAGTTAATAATACCTAAATAAAATAACATTTTAATTTTTTAAATAACTGATAAAACCATTTATGTTTAGTAGATACATTTTTTTTAAATATGTGATCAATAATAAAGAAAAAAATGTCATCATCCACCATTAAAACTGGAAAAATGTAGTCAGGGAAAATTTAAAAATGTAGTCTGGAAAAGTCAGGGAATTTTGTAAAATATGTTTTGTAGCCACCCTGTAATGAATCATTGTTTTAGTTAAAGATAATTAACTGGCCAACCCCAAAATCGTATCTACACAATGATGTCTAATATAAATTTCAACTACTTTAACTAAAAAAGGACGTTTTTGTTTTATTATAAACATATTTTTAAGTTTTTGTACTAGTGATTCAATTTTGATAGCCATTACCAGAAGTCCGACACCTTACCCCTAGACCGCCAGGTCACCCAATATTATTTAATATATTTAACTACAAAACTAGCACTAGTTCAGTTACTATTGTGTTATAGAATTATGTTGGTTAACCTGTGCTGATTAATAAATATTTCACCATACTTACAACATTTAAATTAAAAATAAAAACTTTACTATTTCATGTTACTATTTGTGGAAAGTAAACCCAGAAGTAAATGTTTCAAAGGTTTTATTGAAATATCATCAAACATGCAGAGCAGGTAGGGAAAGTTGTGTCATTAGTTAATGAGGGTGAAATTTGTAATAACCAGGTACCAAAAATGTTTAAAATAGGCAGGCAAATAATCATTAAAAACTATGGGATCTTAAGGATAAAAAATACACAATAGGCATTTTAAAATTTATTTTACTACCTACAGTAGCCCCATGATCTTCTTTGGTGCTGACTGACAGTTCACAGCTGACTTCTGACAGTCAACATTTAGGTATATACCTAAAGTTTGACTGTCAGAAGTGATATCTGCTAAACACATGTTTTTACAGATCATATGGTTCGGCGTAGGGATACATAATTTGGTCTGGTAACGTTTCAAAGCTGTCAGCTGTCAAATCAGCACCAAAGAAGCCATGGAGCTACTTTAGAGGCAATTCACATATGTTTTCTTTAGCACCACGTCTCACTACTTGTTCAGGCTAGACGAATATGTTGTACTAATTATGCTAATATGTTAGGGGTCAGGAAGGTGGAACTTGGAGGAAGTGTGCCTGCATCTGAGTGGTGAGAGAGTGAAAAACCTTTTAGTAAAATACATCTTAAATACACATGGCCGAGATTCAAATATCTATTTTCCCCACATCGATAGATCAGTTTAATGCAAGAGTGGTTCCTTGGCCCATTCAACCCCTGAAACGAATCATTTTCTGGATTTTCAGTAGTAAAACTCACTTTATTTTCGGATAAAATATTTTTTATAATTTAAAAAGTAAAGTTCTACTTCACACGATGTCAAGAGACAAAACTTCAAATTTGCCATTTCCAAATAATTTGATGTTTTCTAACTCCGTAGTTATGCTGTTTCCCCCCCAAGATGTCCGCCACTGTGTTCCCATTGATTATTTACACTCATTGGAATATATTGAACAAGTTTTGACCCGCCTCGGTGGCGTAGTCGGCTAACGCGCTTGTCGTGTTGAGCTCGACTGCTGAGGACGGGGAGATCGAGGTTCGAATCTCTGAGGTTCGAATCTCGGTCGGGTGAACTAGGGGTGGTTTTTCCTAAATGGTTTTCCACTCTCCCTCCACGCAAATGCGGGTTCACTTTCTCTAATTCGACCTTCCCAATTCCTAATCCATTAGAGTAATTAGTACTTAAAACGTTTAACCCGAACGGGTAGTAAGACGCGGTGCTAAATATTATTATTTAACAAGTTTTGGTTTTTAAACCTACTCCAAACAAGTATTCCGTAACAAACTGGACTCTCTCTTTCAGCAGAAAATCTGTAAGGTATGAAAGAGACCAAAGCTGAAATAAGCGCATTTTTAAAATAGGCAAAAACTAAGAGAATAGGAAATTATGGGCACTTTAATATTAACATATTATTCTTGTAACATGAAACACATCTCAACTGCCCGTGTTTTATATTCAAGGAAAATAAAAGGCAAATAAGTTAGATCCAGTTTCTAGTAATTATCTTTCATACGCTGACAAATAAAAGCTTAGATTAAGTTAAGATTGGTATTATTGACAAAATAAACTATTAAAAGTAGTAAATATTTCAAGGACGTTTTTTATTTATGTGTTTGTACTATGTCAATAGTAATAGAATAGAAGCATGAAGGCAAATAATCCATTTTGCACAATTGGATAAATATTGTAGGAATCATATTATAATTATTTCCTTTATTTCATTACAAAAAAAAAAAAAAAAA
>CABEEJ010007405.1:0-27802 GCA_901482245.1 Timema douglasi | reverse complement strand
GAGATTAGAACCTCGATCTCCCCATCCTCAGCAGTCGGGCTCAACACAACTAGCGCGTTAGCCAACTACGCCACTGAGGCGGGTGTGGGAGGAAATAGATGACGTCACGTGGCCGCAGAAGCTAGGTTGTCTTGTGAGTACTGATTTCGGTATCTACCAAAATGTGGTCAATAGTTGGATATAACGTTTACAATATTTAATTTATTGTATTCACATTTTAATAATTTTTTCTTATACAGTTATAGCTCCATAAATAGCTTGTCACTTTTTACAAAAGTGTGAATTAAATGTTCTACCTTTATAAATAGTTAGGGCCTGGTCTTGTGCTTACTAAACACGTGAACCAATATTTTAACCTAAAAACAGATTCTGATAGTAAAAACTTCATAGAAAAAAATGCGTCACTATGGCATCGACCATTTTAACCTTCAGATAAAAGCTATCTGGTACTTAAACCTCCCTATAAAAATGTTATGGATACATACATTTATCTGACAGATATATGCTATCTGGAAGTCACAAGACGCACTTTTAACTCATGATCAGATAGAAATATTTATCTGACACATGAATATTTCCCACTAGCCATAATAGCGTCCCTTAAAAACTAAAATGCATTGATCCACCCTTTATTATGAGTTAACTTAAGCTAATACGTTATATTATTGAACTTTATCTAACATCTGTTAACTTGACCTAGATCTAGTGTTGTTTAACTCGACTGATCTTGAGTTCATTCTCCTGGCTTGTTTCCAGAGTAAACACAGCTGGTTTAAATTACTGTGTATTTCAGATCTTATTTTAACTCAATAGAATTATAATCGACCAGCTATAAGCGAAAATAATTTTTAATTTGAGGTATGTAAAGCAGTCTCTATGATTGGTTAGTCAAAGAGGGGTGAAGAGGGGAAGATCGTACCACAGTGTTCATTATCCAGCCCCGTGCTGTAGTGGTCAGTTCACCTGGATTTGAACCAAGGGGTTCCAGGTTCAATTCCCGGCTGGTTCCTTGATTGTTCTACTCATAAAGAGAATTATACCAATGGTCACCAGGGCTTGTTAAATTAGATTTAATTTATGTTATAGACTCCCACTGGCCCACCCCCACACTCATATTCACCATCAACACATAATTCTCATTGCAGGTACGTGTAGACAGCCTCCAAGGTGTACCCTAGGCAACGTTATGTACCACCTGAGCTGTGAATAGGCTAAATACAGATGACTGAACCGGAGGTTAGGTCCTTACTGGACAGTAATGCTATACGATAAAAAAAATACGTTCTAACACGCTCGGCTTACCTTGCAACATTTTAAAACCTGTTATTCTACTCCTTGAGTTAGCTTAATATAAACTTGTCAGTATTAGCTTAGACCTCAAGGTAGTCCAAATTAGAAAATAAAATGAAAATATTCTCACTGTTTAGAGGCTAGACTTGTTTTAAAATACATTTAATTGAAATAATAATAGCAATATTTCTATCAATTAGAAAGCATCCATGGTTTTCAGTTCCAGCAATTTTTTTAGACTTTCTCACATGACTCAATGAAATACTTGTTGGTAAAAAACAACACAGAAACGATAACTAAGAAACAAGCATTCAAATATGGAAGGAGAATTTAGTGAGATAAATTTATTAGTAGTTTTCAGTCCGTTATCATCCTCTTTTTTTTTTTTTCCTTTTAATTTTTTTTTCTTGATAAGCTCATGGACTAATTTTTTTAAAATAATTTAGTAATATTTATATTAAAGCTTGATTTACTTATGTTCATGAAAATATAATCTAATTTTTAATCTATATAGCCAATAGTACATTATTATAGTATTTAGTAAAACTCAGGTACTCAAGCAAAGCCAGACTCGGTAGGCACGCGGAATAAACGTCAGGCTCATCTGATCTGGTTTTATTGTTATGGGGGAATCACAGTTCTGATCCCGACTGGCTGTACTTAAAGGGATTTTTTATACTAAGCAGTTTTCCCCTACTCCTCCACCCGAATTCGAGCATATTTCTTCTAAATCCCCCCTTCCTCTCTCCAATATTATTATACCATTTAAAATGCGTGGAGCTCAGGTAGTAAAACGTGGAAGGGTTTTTGAGTGGTGGGTATAATATTTAATAAATATGTAATAAAATTCACCAATGTCATTTTCGTTTTCACTTGGATCTTCTTGTGTGGAATTGTGCTTCGAAAGATACTCTGCTTTTCTTGTTTGTATCACCTAAAAATGAGAATAAAATGTTTATGAAAATATCTAGTCTTATTTAATAGTTATTAAAGGTGCTAAAATTGGAAAATATAAAACTTAATTCAAATTCAAGTTATTGAAGAATCAAATAGCCAAAGCTATTATTTATCGTTTTTAGTGAGGATTAGTCCATCTAGATATCATATTCTGAAAATTAACACCTGGACACGGGAATTGAACCCGGGAATTTTGGCTTAGTACGCCAATGCTCTTACCACTGAAATTTCCAGGATTCGTCTCGTGGTCAGGATCACTCTTCACTCATATTTTAGGGCAGAGTATACGATGGTTGTGCGGAAATCGTTGGCAACAAATATGTGATTTTATAAAACAATTTAAAAAATCGCACATTTGTAGCCGAATTTTTCTGTCTCCCTTCGTAGACTCTGTCTTAAAATATGAGTGAAGAGTGACCCCAGGTACGGGACGATTCTTGGACAGTTCTGTGGTAAGAGCATTGGCAAACTAAACCAAAGTTCCCGGGTTCGTTTCGCGTGTTCAGGTGTCATTTTTCAATTTTCAGTTTGACGTTACCTTTTCAGTCAGTCCATGAAGAACTTCAAGGGCTTTCGCATGTCCTCTACCCGTTGGTGACATCCTGAAGACTATCTCTGGCTGCAGCCATGGCTTGAAAGATCGACATACTATAGCATCGGCTATCCTGGATAAACAAACAGCCACACCATTATTAACGAATGATTACCAACTAATCACTGAATAATTCTGGAACTGACATGTCGACCTCAATGGTCTTAGGGTAAAGACTCGCCTCAGGACCTGATGTTCGTGGATACAAGCCCAGCCGGATCCGCAGAATTTTTATCGAGCGATAAGAAGTCGTAGCACAATTTCTTTTGGAGGGGAAGTAAAGCCGTTTGTCCCATGTCGATTGTGGTATGTAATAGAACCTGGAAGGTATGTGAATATACCTATTCCAGCAAAATTGGCAGGCTCTTTCTCTCACGCTCACAGTAAATATTGTGTTAATATAATCAGTCGGTTCAGAAAGGCACGTTAAATACCTCAAATAAGTCAATTTTATTGACAAACCTTTAACTGTCTCATTATTTCCGTGGCTACATGGTCTAAGACGCTACTCTCACACTAGATTGCTATTGACGGGGAGATCGTGGTTCGATCCCAGTGAGGGTGGTTTTTCCTAAATGATGAAAAGCTGTTCTTCAAATCATTGTTAAAATTAGTCTATATTTAGTTTGTCTAATGTTAGACATGAGCTCACTATTGAGTTTGTGACAGGTTTGACCACTAAGAGTGAATGAAGGGTAATGGAATTATGCGAATCCAACAAAAGTCCAGCAGCCGGTGCGATGCGAGCCGGAAGGTAGCACATTCTTTAACGGTTCGGACCGGCTCGCATCGCATTGTAATAGAAATAATAATTCTCTCCGGAAAACCCGAAACGGGCCAAAGCGTGCCGATCCTGCAAGATGCGCGCTGCCCTTTCGGATTGAATTTTTGAGACCTCTCAAAAATAATATATTTATAAATTTGTGTTATTTAAACCTTAACCAATGATTTTATACTAAAAATCTCAACCTCTTGCAACTCTTGAACCTGTTTTATTTTCGATTAAAATGTGAAAAATACAGGGATTATCTAGAATCGAGAGTAATTCTGAGTCACTGTGAAGCGAATCGAACAAATGCGATATGGACAAATGTATGCCAAACTCTAATCTACTTAGTTATATGGTAGATTATAGAATATTTACCAGTGTGTGAAGTAGATGGGTAGACCACCAATAAATCATAATTAAAAAACATTTTCAATATACCCGACTGAGATACTAACCCTGACCTATTCATTAATGTCGACAGAGTGCAAGGCGAGATTAATTACATGGACCATTCGACTATCGGTGTGTGTAACATAAAGGCTATAATGTATTAATTCATAGGTGCGTTGAAAAGAGATAGCGTTAATATAGAGACATGATGGACGCAAAAAAAGGTGTTTTTGAAGTTTTTAAATAAAAATCTATTTATTTTGGTCAAAATAAATCAAATAGTGCTTCAGTTAAAATATAAATTTGAGTTTTCTTCACATGGTGATATTAACAACAGCTTTTGAATATCTGTTAAGGGTGTCTTAGAATTTAATGAAAATTCTTACTTTCTCGCTATCTTACAGGAAGACAAACTATTGTGATCTTAAAAAAAATCGGACTCGAGATTTTGATGAATTTTGACGTTTCATGGCCCCCCGAACCCTAAAAAGGGGTTTTGCAACTTCGTCTCTCTGTGTGTCTGTCCAACACTAATATTATTAGCAGTTCACTAAAGGGTGAAAAGAGAAAAGATCCAGTTTCTCAAAATCGGCTATAACCATTCTATCTAGTTCATTTTAGATTCAATAGTCAAAAATTACCTATTTTATTAGTCAAAATTTATAAAAGACAAACTTAATAGCAATGAAATATCCATAAGACGTGCATCCCCTAGTGAAATGAAGAAAATTTTAACGGGAAGTCAGAATCTTAATACGAATTGTTGACCCTTGGGGAGCAAATATCGGTATTTTTTATTGGTCCAAATATACAAATGAAGACGTTAATTCTTTAAAAATAAAACTATGAAATTTAAAACCAGGAGCCAAAAAAGTTGTACGCATGTATAAGGCAATTTTTTCTTGGGCTTGCTAGTGTATATTATGTTAGGAATTTTGTGTAAGCATTTCCATTTTTAATCAATAGAGCGAGAAAGTACGTGCGTAGTTCTGTACCTTTTGTTTCTCATCATTTAAAAAGTTTGTCAGCTAATGCTGCTATTCTCATTATAGAGATTTGACAACAGTTGATTTTATTATGAGAATAAACTAAACTCTATGTTTTTAATTAATCTTTATTTTATTTATTTTGATAAAAAAAAGTTTTTCAATAAGAAACGTAAAATTAATCCCCTTTTCTTGCATCCCCATCTTAAGGAAGGTATATATAAACGTCTGAAGAGAGGATATAAAATCACATTGGGTGAAACTCATACTCAGTTCATTCAATCATGACTCGGATCAAACTCAACAATAATGGCGCTTATTTTCGGTCTAATTTAAATATAAAGGAACTTTTTTTACAGTTTTAAAAGTTTTTAAAACAGTTTGTATGTCAATACGTAAAGTCGAGTGACATATAATTGTCGTGTTTGATACTAATATCAATATCTATGAAATAATATTACTAATAAAGTAAAATGTTATCAATATTTAACAAACAACAGAATTGTTTTTAATTTTTTTTAAGTTCCTTTCTACCAGAATCATATCATTAAAATGGACAAATTTTCAAAATGAAGACTTACACTTTGGTAGCCTCCACAAAGTCAGCACTGCCGCCATCTTGTGCGTTGATGCTGATCCCCATAGCGGTCTCTGAAACAAACTAATGGCATTTTATTTGAAGGTACTATAAGCGGAACTATACGAGCTATTAATATGGATGAAACCCGCTTCGGTCGACCGATGCTTTAAGGTGCAGATCATGGTTCAATCCCGGTTGAGACTACCAAGGGGGATTTTTTTAAAATAATTTTATTCACTTCTCCTCCTCTCAAATTCATGTACAATTCCTCTAAATTCAATCTTTCTTATCCCTAAAATATTAGCGCGGTTAGTACACATGCGTACATGATGAGTGGGTAGTATGACGCGATGCTAGAAACAACGCATGAGTCTGATACTGATGACTGGGACTATGTCTGAGCCCATTTCAATGGAGATGTATAGCTATAGATCTGTACAGTGCAGTGGTTTTTAAAATACTCCCTTTTCATCCTGTTTTCATGGTCAGAAAATTATGAAGAAATTTTCGTACTTTAAAATTGTATTTGAATATACATATATGTTAAGGCGTATTGACTTGAGGAATAGCTCTCACAATAAACTAAATTACCACTCCCAGGGAGATAGAGGTTCGAATCTTAGTTGGGTGTAATCAGGTTTTTTCTTAAACGGTTCCCCACACTCCTGCGCAGATGTGGGGTATATTTAATATAAAATATACCTTCTTTTGTCTTAGCTCATTTATGTAAATACGTGGACCGTTAATATATAATAATGTGCTTTCTTAGTTGAGTTATGTGAAGTGGCTAGCCCTCCTTCCCGCATGGCGGGGTATCTCAAACCCCCAACTGTCCAGCAACTTTCTGCTAGCCAACCAACACTATCAACAAACAAGGGATTGAACCAGCCATCTTATAGCGGAGCTGTCAAGAAGATGGCCAAGAAGGATAAAAAAGAAGAACGAGACTTGGATGAATCCTTTGACTTGAAGGACATTTTACAAATTATCAAGGATATAAACATTGTGGGCATACTCCAACTCCTCAGGAAGTACCTAGTAAGGCTGAAGAATGCTCCCGACAAAACAACTAAAATAATGCTTCTTCTGGAAGCCGCATCCGAATTTTTCTGTGATGGTAACTAAGCAGGGAAGAGGTGAAGAAGTCTCATTAAACATTCTGTTCTGGAATGCTAATGGGATACTACAACAAGAATACGAGTTCCGAAAACTTCTGTATACATATGGAGTCGACATAGCTCTGATCTGTGAGACCCACCTAGCAGAACAAAAGAAGATGCGGTTCTCCGGTTACGAGATGTATCGCAACGATAGAACAACAGGCAGGGGAGGGGGCACAGCCGTGTTGGTGCGCAGCAGCCTTGCACACTACCAAACGTGTTTACCGGCTATGAATTATATCGAATCCACTTCGATTGTGATTCCCACAGGGCGGAAACAGATAGTGTTCACCGCCGTCTACAGAAGCCCTGCTGTCCCATTCACCATTGAGGACCTAGACAAGCTCACGTCGAGAAAGGATTTCCTCATAGCCGGAGATATAAACTGCAAACATACGAGTTGGAACAGTCGCGTGTCTAATCAGGCAGGCCGGACACTGGCTGCCCAGGCAGAAACCAAAAACTACACAGTCCTGGCGACCAACGAGCCGACGTACTACCCATCCAACTACAGGAATCTCCCAGATGTCCTGGATGTCGTCCTGACGGATCTCGACACGTTGCCGGAAGAACTCGAAACCTTGAATGAACTCGACTCAGACCATCTCCCGGTCTTCGGAAGGATATCGCTGAAGACAAATCCAAGACTATCATACCTTAGGAGGAAGATACCCAGAAGTGACTGGGGAGAGTATCGGCGGGTACTGACAGATGCAGTTCCATTAAACATGGAGGTAAATTCCCCAGAAGAAGTGGACAGCTCCATCACGCTCCTGACAGCTACACTACTCGAAGCATACCGAGAAACAACTGCATTCGAGACACCACCGGTGTCGTGGAGGAGGGACGACCCGGAGCTGAGCTATTTGATAGCCCTGAAGAGGGAAGCGCGTAGGAAATGGCAGCAGCACCGGGATCCAAGGTATCGGGCAGAGTACAACAGGCTAAGAGCCCTTGTGCGTAGGAAGGCCAAAACTCTGAAGATCTCAAACTGGAACGAGTACGTAGAGGACACATTGGCTGGGGACGGCAACGTGTGGAAGGTGACAAGACAACTTAAAGGCACAAAAGGGAAGGCAGGGACCACGGTCATCCACGGAAGAAGAGGGTTGGAATACCGGAGCGAGGCCAAGGCAGAGGCCATTGCGGAATCGCTCGAAGATCAGTTCAAGGCAAACTCTGAGCCTCAGGACGAAGAGTTTACCAGAACAGTAAAAAGAGCGGTCAGAGCATACCTAGCAGATCCGGATGTAGAGCTACCGCCCCCTATAACAAGAAACGAAGTCGCCTACCAAGTGGAAAGGCTGAAACTACGAAAAGCGGCTAGCCATGACAGGATCTCGAACGAGATGCTACGACACGTCCCGGAAGGGGTGATTCAGCTCCTATCAAGAATGTTCTCAACGGCATTGCTGGCAGGCTACTTCCCGGAGGCATGGAAGGTCGCAGACGTCGTCTCACTGCCCAAACCAGGAAAGGACGGCAAATTCCCGCAGAACAGGCGGCCCATCAGTCTGCTCAGCAACATAGGAAAATTATTCGAAAAAATAATTCTGCAGCGACTGAAAGCCTTCGGCAGGGAGCACAGGATTATCCCTGACGTACAATTCGGATTTAGAAACCGGCATTCAACAATACACCCAGTCCTGAGCCTAGTGGAGGACACGACAGAAAGCTTCAATCGAGGGGAAATAACGATAGCGGTACTTATGGACGTAGAAAAGGCCTTCGATAAGGTCTGGCACGCCGGCCTTATCTACAAAATGATCCAGGCCAATTTCCCAAAAATCTACGTGCAGCTAATCAAGAGCTTTTTAACTGGACGACAATTCCAGGTCAAGATGGAAGGGAAAAGGTCGCCCCTTCATAGGGTCGGAGCGGGGGTGCCACAGGGGTCGGCACTCTCCCCGTTCCTATACACCGTGTATGTCGCTGACATCCCCACGGACCCGATGGTAACGATTAGGCTCTTTGCAGACGATACGATGTTCACCATAGCCAACAAGAACGTGAAATACGCCCATCGCCGCCTGCAGCGGTACCTGAACGAGTTCAGCAGTTGGCTGGAGAAATGGAGAATAAAAGTCAATGCGGAAAAATCGTCAGCCATGTTGATTACTAGGAGGAGACCCCAAACACCTGCCCAGCTTGTAGTGTTGGAAGAGGATATCCCCTACAAGAGTTCTATGAAATACCTCGGGGTGATGTTAGATGCCAGACTCGCATGGAGGGAACACGCAGACTACACAAGAAAAAAGGCAATGGGGGCCTTCATCGCAAACTATGGCCTGCTCAAGAGCCCAGTGCTGGGGATCAACAACAAGTTGCTACTGTACAAGAGCTTAGTACAACCGATTCTGCTATACGGATGCGAGGCGTGGGGGTATGCTCCCGAGTCAGTGATAGGTACACTACAAGTAGTACAAAACAAGATTCTTAGGAGTATCCTAGGTGTGAACACCCGATCCAGCAATGAGTACATACACGCTACCACTGGCAGTGCGACACTTCAGGAAATCTTCCGGAAGCGAGGCGACAAGCTCTATAAACGAGCCAGCGAGGTAGAGGACAACGCCACAATTAGAAGATTGGGCCAGTACGACCCCCGTGAGACAAGGAGATACAAGAAGCCCCGACTCGTATGAGAATTAACATCTGCACACCTTCCCAATCAACCCTTTCCTACTAACCACTCCTCTTTCTAAGCATAGCCAATCCCTGGGTCCCCATCCTCTCACGTCCACACAAACTACGTACCAAAATCATTCTATTCACACTTTCACTTTCATCAACGCCATCTTCACTTAGTGTCTAATATTATTTCATGTATTTTCTTTCAGCTCGTCTAGAACTTACTCACTCACTACACCACTCACATCGGGCCTAACTGCGCTTGTGTTTCCATCACAGTGTACGAGGGCTCGATCTAGTAAACACCACACAACTCTGCTGCTCCCAACATACAAACCTTCACCAACCAACTCCATGTTCCCTTCACAACCAAATTACACTTTTAGACATAAAGGTTATGATCTGTGACTACAGATTGGTACTTTAGGCATTAACAAGCCACCTACTTCTTCTGAAAGTCGCTTCTGACACTCAGAGCTAGTAGTTCAAGGCAAACAAGGGAGCTGCTTGAGTTATGTGATCTTAAGCTGGTTTAAATAACTTCATATCAAGTGTTAAATTGATTTTAGTTATTGATCAAGAATTTAGTTTTGCTAATTTGGCTACATTGAAATATTTTGAGATTATTTGTACTAAAACAATATGTACCTATCAAATTTCATCAACGTTTAATTATTTTTTAAATTTGTGAGATGCTTTGATTGAATTCTTCTTATTGTTACATATTTTACACAACTTAAAATTATAATGATTCAAGCATGCATAATTTGAGCTATGTTTATACTTGTTATTCATCATTTAATCTCAGGACAGAAAAGGTGTGTATAAAATTCCCCAATTCCTCTTCAGACCACGATTCCTTGTAACAAGTTTATTATTATTATTATTATTATTATTATTTAGCGCACGTCTTACTATAAGTTCGGGTTATACGATTTAAGTACTAATTGCGTTAATGGATTAGGAAATGGGAAGGTTGAATTAGAGGAAGTGAACCCGCATTTGCGTGGAGGGGGAGTGGAAAACAATTTAGGGAAAACCCCCCTCAGTTCACCCGACCGAGATTCGAACCTCTATCTCCCCATGATCAGTGGTTGAGCTCAACACGACTAGCGCGTTAGCCAACTACGCCACCGAGGCGGGTCTTATAACAAGTTCGATTCCTGGACTTAGTTAGTAAAGATTATAATTACGATTTTAAAAGTGTGGATAAATAGGATAAAATTAAGCCCTTGAGTGCTTAGAAGACCAAAATATCATTGGGCTATTTTAATTTTCTCTTCAACCCTGACAAGACATCTTGTGAATGTGGGGAATGCCAGTCCTCCACCGTGGTTCGGATTCCACGTTAAACTGTAGGTCCTTCATTTCATCTCACAATCACCCTACCATTACACATAAGCGTAAGTGCGTATAACCCGAACGGGTAGTAAGACGCGGTGCTAATAATAATAATAATAATAATTTAATTTTATCGATATCTTACAGGTACAGAAAGTATTGTGATCGTTAAAAAAAATCGAGATTTAGATGAATTTCGACGTTTCATGACCACCTGAATCATAAAAGGTGTTTATTGCATTTCCTTCTCTCTATATGTATGTCTCTCTGTCTGTTTGTCAGTCCGTCTGCCGGTCTGTCTGTCTGTACCTCGGTGTAGAGCCTAAACTATTTCACAAATCGGGCTAAAACTTGGTATCTAGGATTTTAATAGGGTTGCACCGAGGGGTAAAAATATAATATATGTTTATGTTGTTGTTTATAACACCTAATGTTATTCAATAATCATTCATACAGTCTTATAAGTTATAACATATAATTCTTTTTTCTCTGCTAATAAATATAGTAAAAGTAAAGTAAATGTAAATTGAAAAATACATATTTTGAATAGGAAAAATAGGGCTAAGCCAAAATAGTTATGATAAAAGTCGGTATTAGGAATTAAAAACCTCTGCCCAGTGTCGTACGATGACTTACAAATCACCCTATAAAAACTTGCTCAAAAGAAACGTTGGCATCACCAATAAAACAGCTATATTAAATAGAAGGAATACATTTAACATATTTTTTGTATTATCATCAAGGTGTTAAGTTGGGAGTAATTAGTTCTCTAAAAATATGCAAGTGAACGGGATTGAACAAATCGTTTTATTTGTAGGCTGACGCCGTACCATGTACACCAAAGAGGTACATACTGAAATGATTGAAAGCTAGTATTATAACACCGCAAATCTATGATTAGCTAATCATTAGTGAAACATCTATTTAATTAGAGGGGGGCAATATTAAAAGCAAGTAAATCTATAAATAACTGTACAAAGCTTTCTAAAAATAATAATGTAACCTCACTTGAATAAAAACAATTACCATAAAACAATATGGCAGAATGTTTGGAAGTTAATGTGGACGTTAAAATGTTAACCAGAACAATGACCTCGAGTTAACTTTACGAGAACTTTAACTATGACGCTAGCTCTAACCGAACATTGTAAAATCCAAAGTAGGGGTCGTTAACCCCCTGTTAAGCCTTAACGTGTAGAATATTATAAGATTATAAGATTGGGACTGAAGGTCGATTATTGTGACCGTAAATAAAAATCTAAACCGAGATGTTGATGTATGTCGACGTTTCATGAACCTCAGATAGTACACTTTCTCTAAATATAGCCCTCCTAATATTTACAACCATTAGAGTAATTATTAAATAAGAGTATCACCCGAACGAGTAGTAAGATGAGGTGCTAATATATAGTGGCCAGCAAAGAGGGTTATTGTGGCTGGTAGCCCCTACATGTAGTATGTGCTAACCGTACTAAATAGGAAGACGATTTAATTAATTTGAGTGAACTTACCACATATTATATCTAGTGTACATAAAGTAACATAAGGACAGATGTCGAACTCGGGGCCATTCACTTCTTTTTGTAGTTTATCCACCAATTTCTGTCCATTCAAGTTGAACACGTCTATGAAATTTTCGAGAATTTTGAAATGGAACGTTGGTGTGATTATTTTTCGACGCCTTTTCCATTTTGCTCCTGAAATAGTAAATAAATAAATGGTTCTTTTTATTAAAATATTAAATTCTGAGAGTGTGATGAAATATGTCAGGTTTATTACATAGTAGACCTTCACATTAAGGAGTGGATACAAGCAACTCTAATGGCCTTGACCTGATATTATTTAAAAAAACATGGCAAACTACTTTTATAATACAATAGTTGTGTTCTGCCCCAGTAAAATAACAAACTCTCAGCTTTGACCAAGTGGTCTAAAGCAATAAATCCAAATTGCACTTGGCTGCCTTTATAACCCAGGTCAAGATTTGAAACCAGTCGGTTAAATTGGAGGTGGTTTGTAACATGTGGATTATTTCGGCGGCTTTACTCCTATCTCTTGATACATTCGGTCGTTAGTAACAATGGTGTTATGCGTATGAACTGAACCGGTAGTAAGAAGTCGTGATAAAACAAACTACGAATATTTTGAACGAATTAATTTAATAAAATATCGAACCCTTCATATTGTAACATTTACTTTAGATAGTAATTACTACTGTCCAATTTTCATAAGAAAGGCCTTTTATAAAATACAAACATAGTTTTTTGTGGCCAAAATGGTTAACATTTTACCATATTGTATTATCGTTATTTTATATATATATATATAATATTATCTATAAAAAGTGATAGCCGTTGATCACAATATGACCTGATGTATGAATATATATAAGTATAGCTAGAAGGTTTTTTAGCAGTCAGATAATAAAGGTCCTTAATATGAAATCTACCCGACACCCTCTTTCAGTCGGTAGCCCGTCTCTGCTGAACTAAAGATCCCGGATTCGATTCCTTGTATAGATAAAACCATTATCATTGATGAAATGTGGGTTTACCATTTCACAGTGACGACTTAACTTCGATGGCCACATGGTCTGAGTAATCACTCTAGTAATGGACTAGGTTGCTGATTATGGGAAGATCAGAGTTAGAATCGCGGTCAGGTGTACCAAAGGTGTTTTTTACTAAATTGGTTTCCATTCTACCCTCAAGCAAATACGGCTTCACTTCTTCTAGACTAAACCTTTCTCATCTCTAGCACATTAACATAATTAGCACATATGCTTAAAAATCGAATGGATAATAAGCCTGAGTGCGTGTTTAATATAGATTTAAGTTAGCTTGTAAGTATTGTGCTGATATAATCTGTATGTTCAGAAAGTGCGCTCTGAATATCCTAAATTATAAAATTAGCAATAATAATAATAGTACAATGAAAATTGAACTGCAAGTGCATACAAAATGACATCATTTACCATCCGAGTATAGTAATGTTATGGAAGAGATAAGTAACTCATATATTTCTGACACATGAACTCTTAGAGATTTATAGTTGTCTAGGACTTAAAATAACACACCTCTGCACTGGTGGACACGCGAAGAAGTGTGTGTCTCGTTTTGTCTAGTTCTAAGATCAAAGGGAGGTTATGGGTCGAATCCTGGCCTGTGTAGCAGAAGGGTTTTCCACTTTATTATCACTCAAATCAGGTTAATGCCCTAAAAATTCAATTTTATCTCAACCTTGATCCATTGGTTTAATTATACGGATATACCGGACTACTATTAAGATGCAGAATACGCAGATCACTTCGTATGAATATATTTATATTATTTTCAATACAGCGTTAGAAAAAAGTATAACTACACAAGTTTCAGGTTGAGGATTGCCTTCGGCAAGGAAGCTTTTAGCAAGAACAAAATATCTCAACTTTATATCTCTCATATAGTTCTGCCTATCTATGTGACTTATCAGCCTTTACCGAATTCCTATTTCCCACCTTTTTTCTCTAGGGAAGTTGCGATCCGCGTTTCACACTTCTCTCTGATGAGTTTCGATAGAATGAAACCTAGGTCGGGGGATTGGATAGTAACGATCGATTTTTTTCCCAAGAGGTAGCAATTACCTCTTTGTCTAGTGGCAGCAATGTCAAGTTTTAACTGTGTCCTTCTTTTCATTTTAAAAGCCAAATTGTGTTTGTTACAATATATGTGTTTTCTCCCACCCTGTCCTACACCTTATTCCAAATATTCATATAGTAATAATTAGTTATTAATCTATTCATATGAACATAACTGTTTGTTTACTAACTCTTTGGTGGGCCAAATAAAATCAGTCAGTGGGCCGTAGATTGTCAACCTCTGCCTTAGACCATTTGGCCACCGAAGTAGGCGAGAATGTAAATCTTACCTGTAGATGTAAGTAGCTCCAGTTCCTAGCCAATCATAGAGATATCTATAGTTAACGCCCTTGTCGATCCACTTATTACTTCCAAGTATGACCTAGGGACAAAAGAAGTATATGTGGATCAACCCAAACAATCTTATTATTAATAAATTTATCTAAAATGTGTAATACATTACTACTTTTTAATGCAGGCATCGTATTTACTTGGAAAAGAGAAAGTACTTGTCATTTTTTATATAATACATTATTTTTTTATTTTTTTATCGTATTTTGAAATATTTAACTGACTAAAAATGTTTGTATCCACTGTGTGGATGCACCATTGAAAAGAACTTGTCTGCGTGATGACCAATCACATGGTTGTGAATGTAGTTCCAGATGTTTGGCTACCTGCTTACCTCAACATATTTGGGATCAGACAGTACAACAAATAAATCTGCGCCGAGCCACAACCTGATGATGGAACCGTATTCTTTATGTAGCTTGACTAGAGCTTGTAGAAATTCTGTAATAACAAGAAACAAGAAGATAGCGTGAGAAATTGTTTATATTATATTCTAGTGCCAGCTATCAACACCAAGCTAATGACGCTTTTTCTTATATTCTAATAACAGTTACTAGTTTCATTTTACTTAAAAAGTATTAAGATGAAGAGATGGGATTTTAAAGAATTCCTTCAGAACAAAAATAAATAAAAGACAGAAAAATAATATGTTGAAATAATTGTGCCCTTTTTTTAGCAGCCCCATCGACTTGCACTCCTATGTACAAATTATACTATGGCCTTAGCGCCTAGGAAGGTTAAATTTAGAGGAAGTATACACGTACTTGCATGGAGAGAGAATCAAAAAACAATTTAATAAAAACCTCCCTCAATTCACCTGACCGGGATTGAATCCCGATTTCCCGTCTTCAGCAGTCTGTCTAACGTAAGGGTGATGCCTTAGACGATGCGGCCACTGAAGCAGGTTTGTGCTGTGCAATTTGGTGGATATCAAACCTTGGTCTTTTAGGGGAGAATTTTTATCAGTAGATTTTCTGTTATTCTTCATAAGTTTGAATTTTATTCTAAGGGAAGGATAATAAAATACTCTACTGTCAAATAATAATAATAATAATGATAGTATTAATACATGTCAAACATATTTTCTGTTTCTATAACTTATATCGGTTGGTAGCGCATCCGCTTCTGGTATCTGACATCTGGTATCTGGTTCCATTACCAGAATGGATTACATATGTACTATTAGTAAAATTCTCGCTTGTAATTTAATAATGATAAACTAATGGAAGGAGTCCTAGTTGCTGTGTTGTATAATTATTTTATTTTGCAGGTCAAATGCTGATATAATTAATTTTCTGATAATTTGCCTGTTAAATTCATCATTCTTTATAATGGTACGGTGCACCACACAAACTTTCCCTCTCTTTTATCTCAGAATAGACATATTTACTAAAAACTCATAATATTTTTGAAATGAAATAATATGCATTGTTGTAGAAATACTCCACTAAAGAGCATAAATGTAATAATATACACTCTTAAAGAAACAGTGGGAAAAAGAAACATCTTTGTCCACCAAATAGCATCACAATCAATTTTTGTTCGACACCTTGGTTCAGGCGGTAACATGTCTGTTTACTGAGTTAAGGGTACCGGGTTTAATTCCTGTCATGGCTGTTAAACTAATCATTGGTTAAATATGAGTTGACCTTTTCAAAATGATGTCTCAACGGCCGGGGGCTGGATGTAGGGTCTGTTCCAGATTTAAGTTAGTCTATAATTCGTGTGCTGATGTATTTATTCATAACCACCTAGGTGGTGAAGTTAAATAACGCTCAAATTTCGTGTTGAGCTAGACTTCCGAGTACAGGGAGAAATTGAGGTTTTAATCTCACTAGGATTAAATAGGGGTGGTTTTTCCTAAATGACCTTCCACTCTCCCTCCAAGCAAATGTGGTTTCACTTTCTATATATTCAACATTCCCAAATCCTAACCCATAAGAGTATTTAGTACTTAAGCGTATACACCGATCGGGTAGTAAGACACGTACTAAGTATCGGTATTATTATTTAATATTAATATGTAATGGGAGTTAATAAAACCAGTTTTAAATCAGTTTATTGTAAAATCAAATTTGAAAATGAAGCTTATCTCCCTAAACGCGCTTTTAGGATTACCCAACTAAAAGCTCATAATGTTTTTTTCAATTATACTTGTCCAACACCTTCTCGTGTCTGTATGGAAAATTAAATATCTATTAATTTTAGAAAATGGTAATAGAAATAAATAAAAAAAATTGTACAGTGAAAACTCTTTCAGTATAAGATTATTTTACTATAAAAAAAAATATTTCATACAATTAATAATTGCAGATTTTAACTGGGTTAAACTGGGGGTGGTTTTTCCTAAATAATCTTCAGTTCTCCCTCCAAGCTAATGTGGTTTCACTTTATCTATATCATCATTCCCAATTCCTAACCGACTAATGTAATTAGTAATTAATAGTATAAACCGAACGGTTAGTAAGACATGGTGCTAAGAATAATTATTAATATTAATTATTCTGTTCAGAAAGTGCTGGTTAAATACCTCAAACAAATGAAAAACATTCAAATTAATTTTCAAAGAATGTACACAAAAATATATAATGTCGAACTCAGTTATAGCAGCCTCGGCTGTTCCGTAAACTCTAACGTAGCGTTATTTTTCCAAGCAGTCCGGTCAAACGGTTATCTATTAAAGTTATAAAAACCGTTATTTCAGCCTCACTACCACTCAGTTGTAGCATCGTTCGCATATATATTATTTAAATTTAATTTAAATGTACAGTACTTATATTTAATTTTAAATTTAAAGTAATATATCCATATTAAATATATTACAGTGTTGTAAACAGTGCTTGTCATGATGCGATTAATCTGTAGAACTGTAGAGCCTCCCCTTATGTTTATTGTTTTGATCTCACCTGGACTCACAAAAAAATTCGGCGAAGACACATTCACCTCTCGGACTGAACATTACTTCTGTTTTCAACGTTGTTTGGTACATTCTAGTTTGTACACATACTAAGTATCGTCTTTTTCTCTTAATAAGTAAGATTAGAAAATTTCTTGTAAACTACAATGTCAACCAAAAAGCGTGGATGACACATAGTTTCACACATTCTTGTCAAGTGCACCCAAAGTGGGTTATTTTTAGTATTGTTTGGAACAATTTGTAATTTATTATAGAATTATTAAGATTGACTTCGCATAATTGTTTGGATTAGTGTTAGCTATAAACAAAGGGTTATAAAATGAAAACCAATGTTGGTTAAAAAAAACACTTGATTGAGATTTTTGTAAAAATCACTTTCGCTGATATCTTCTTAATTTATAAACTGAAATCATATATTTCAAAGTAATTTTATAAATAATATAATATTGCACTCGAGCCTGTTGTTACTAAAGTTAGTGTAAAATGAAGAGCTGTGGACTAAATGAAGCCCGAATCTCCCATTCACTGGAGATCAGACAGTGCGAGTGACGACGACTTGGTCACAATCTACGGAGAGACCAGAGAGAAGGTCGTAAGGATGCCGATGTCGAGCCAAGACTTGGCGGAGGACCGTTGATAAAGAAAGGAGGAAAAATCGTAAAGTGATGAGATAAACTCAAAAGTTTGGCCGAGATCAGACCAGATTGAAGAGGATTTGTAGCTGCCTTATGCTCCACAATGATTTCTGATGATGACAAATGTATTATAAAATTGTTATGATATGCGGTGTTTTTAGAATGCGTTACCATTTTATTTAACTGTGTTTTAATATCCATTAGAGGTATGTGTGTAAATTATTTGCGCTGGTGGAATAAGGGTTATGAAGGCATGATTTTAGGGCAAATAACCCCGTACTTCCCTGGAGTGAGATTGGGAAATTATTTATGAAAAAAATACACCTTCAGTAAACCTGACCAGGATCTATCTAACTCCAGAGTGACGTGTTGGACCATGTTACCATTGATTTGCGTCGCTTCCAAGTATTATTATTGACCAAATTCATTTGTGGAAAAATAGATAGACAAAGTTCCTTATCTTAAGCGCAACCTTACTTTTGGAGCAGTAGATAGAGCCCATTTGCCTGAATAGTGGTGGTAGCTGACAGCCAGCAGAAGATGGAAAAAGTGGCTAATACATAATTAACAATACATTTATTGTAATAAAAGTTTTCACTTTAAAAAATGAAAGCAGCTCAACATGTGACCCTACAGTGTCGACTAATTGACTATACTTTATCTCTAGAATAACTACGTAATGACTGACCGGGCAGTTGTTCTTGTGTTCAGCGTTCCTGGGTACTAATCTAGAGTTCCCGGATTCTGTTCTCTGTGGTACCATAGGTAATGGTTGCCATGGTATTGTTAATAAGCCTTAAGTTGGGTTTATGACTTTTATTTCCACCACTTAATCATCATCATCTTACCAGTGTGAAAGAAGCCCTCCCACCTGATACCTCAAACTCAGCTGATGGTTACATTTCCGCCACTGCAATTAGAAGATTGGGAATGTCTAATTGACAAACCTTGGTGGCATATGCAAAAACAAACGTACAGGATCTTCTCAGTAATTGATTTGATTGATATAATGTATAATAATACTCTGTGCAAAGATATGTTATATTAGAAGGGTAAAATGAATTAAATATTCAGTCTCGTCAGACCGGTTATTTTATTGGCAAAAACTTGTTTAATATATAAACTGGTATGGACGAGGAAATTTCGCGAATTAAAGGCCGCATTACACGTAGCAGGTTGCAGCGCTGCTTTCTGACATCGTTTTGCATAGCTACGAGCTGACAAATCTGGGTTACCTATTACAAACAAGCTGCATTCTGACGAATGATCATCCTACCTCTCAGAGGAGGGGAAGTTATTTTATCGTCCACACTTGGTTTTGCTGGTTCAGTTTGTGCTAGGATGTCTCGTCTATAACAAGAAGATGAAGATCTGCTTATAATGTACGGGTATTTCCAAAATTTGAAATTTCGTAGTGTTGTAAAACGAAGAAAGAAACATGTGTGGAGTCGAAATTTAGTGTTAAAACGGAACAATGTGTCACATACTGTGACAATTTTACCTGAATTAGATGCTGACGATTTCCGAAATTACCTGCGTATGAATTAAGACACCTACAAGCAACTCTTGTCTATAGTCTCTCATCGGTTAACCAAGCAAGATACCGTTATGAGAAAGGCCATATCTCCACATGAGAAGTTAAGTGTCACATTAAGATTCCTTGCAACAGGACGATCATACAAATATTTGAGATCTTCCTCAGCCATCTCTCAACCAGCTTTAATCTACATCATTCCAGAGACCTGCCAGGCAATCGTCGATGGCCTTATTAAAGATGTCATGCAAGTATGTTTCCTAAAAATTAGAGCAATGACTTTCCAAAGGAATTTATTTATGTTTGTTGAGATTATTTCACCCATTAACATGGCTTTTATCTTTTTATTTAGTTTCAAATGTTTGGATTAGCTTCTTGCTTTAATTATGATTTAATATTTTTAATTTAATATATAGATATGGGAGGAAGAGAGGAGATTTCGGAAAAAATAATATTTTCTACCCGGAAAACTGCAAAGCTTGGAATATCAATTACTTTTAAGAGTAAAAAAGGTAAAGAAATGTTAGTTTAAGTGGGAAAATTAATACTAAATCTGTCAAAAATAACATTTATTATTCACATAAGCGGAAAAGACCCAAAGTTTCCACAATAACCAATAGCCCAAAAATATAAAGAAAATAAGATTTTGTAATACTGTATTCACTAGATTGTACCTAACTAAATAATGTAACATATAAAACAAATTTTTTTAAATTATAATTTTTTTAAATTTCAAACACATTGTCTTAGGCTGCGGAGAATTTTTTTTAATACTTTGTCAATCCACTTGTTTGCTCTGACAAGGTTGATACAGGGTTAGTAAATAGTGACCAAATATGTCTACTAATATCCAGAAAGGATTGTGAGTCCTGGCCTCCTGGGGGTGGATCGGGGTTTAAACATGGTGCTCCTCCCTGTGCCATGCTGTGAAAGGACTCTGGCCTTGGTTGCCAAAGAGATTTGGTGTTGTAATATGACTGGAAATATTCAGTCGACTTATTTCAGCCTCAAAAAGTACATCGTTAATTAGTTTCTCAGCCATTAGTTTTTGCTGGGGGTTATTAAGTGTTTTGAGTTTTTCCGCCCAGTTTTGTGCGAGGTGATCAAATCTAGTGAGGCTTTCCAAGAGCATGGATAATTGGCGTTTTATTATGTCGAGTATCTCATCAGGATGATGTTGTGGGCGCCTTATCAAATTGGAAGCTCTGCCCGCAGTAGACGCTGTGGATGATCGAGAACCAGCTCCTCTTGATTGACATCGTGTGCTTGGTTCTTTAGTTACACTGTATATACTGGCGTTGATTTCTTCCTCTCCTTCCGTATCACAAGGCTCTTCGAAACTTTCTTCATTCTGAAACAAAAATAAAAAAAAGTCATGAAAATCAATTTTTTGGTGTTTTTATTAAAGAATAGTGTGATTTTTGTTGTTACAGTTCTCAAAATGAGAGAAGGAATGGGCAGAAATATGAGACGAGTTTGAAGAAAAGTGGAGCTTCCCCAATTGCCTGGGTGCTGTGGATGGTAAACATGTCCGAATAACTGCCCCTAAGGGCAGTGGAGTTTTTACAGGAATTATAAGGGCTTTGATAGCATAGTTCTGATGGCCATTGTGGATGCAGATTACAAATTCCTACTTGTATATTTTGGGATTAATAGACGCGTATCTGATGGAGGTGTATCGGAAAACACCACCTTCTACAAGGAACTACGCGCAGGGAAGCTGAAAAATCCAAAGAAATAACAGGTTGGAACACGGGTTCGGTGTCTTTGTTGGTGATGAGGCCTTTTCTTTGAGATATGACTTTATGAAGCCTTTTAATGTTAGCTGTCAGCAGAGAAAAGGATATACAATTACCGTCTGTCACGATACCGAAGAGTGGTTGAAAATGTGTTGGGAATACTGGCGTCTCGTTTCAGAATATTCCACACAGCTATAAGTTTAAGTCTGAAGAACACTGAAAAAGTTGTGCTTGCTTGTTGTGTGTTACACAATTATTTACGTACACGTTCAGGCTCTCAATACCTGCCTAGAGAGGCACTGGACCCAGAAAATATTGAAGATGGTACAGTCAGAGAAGGCTTCACCACGGAAGATTCAGATATCGATGAACTTCAAGCTGGGTCAAATAGAAATCCTACAATTGAGGCAAAGCAAGTGCGAAACCAATTTGTTGAATACTTCAAAAATGAAGGAGCTGTACCCTGGCAAAACAACTTTGTGTAACTTAAACTTCAAAAGTTTGTGAACTTTATATGAAGGGCGTTTTCGCATGCTGATTTTGTGCATATTATTCTTAATTTGTAGTGTTAGAAAAAATTATAAGTTTATTAATGCAATGCAAGCAAAAAAAAATTGTAGATTTTTTTCTATTTAACCTAGTTTATTAGAACATTGTTATTAAACTTGTAATATTAATGTGCATCTACAACACAGCAACTTTGCTGGCAACAAATCGTATGAATGATGACAATACTTTTCTTCAACGAGGTGAACTTCATTAGGATTGGTGATTTTATTTAAATAAGTTTTTAATTAGAACGGATTTTTTTAATTCAAATTGAACATTTTTCTGTTCAATTAAAACATGTTTGATTGATATTTCTGTTAATTACTAAATTTTAAAACTAATATTACGGAATATTGTGAGTAGTAGTTTCACTTCTGAAATATTTTGCCATGCGTCATGATTCTTGCTTTTATTTTTAATAGTCCTCACACTTTGGACCACATAAAACCGGCTGCTCTTTCTTCATTTCTATTAATGTACTTATATTTTCTCAACTCCATCTTATAATGAAAATAATTTTGCAATCAATAAATTGAGTACACAATACTAAGTTCACAAAACGCGAAAGAACACTACATTGTCAGGTGGATCCTTCAAGCAAAATAAATGCTGATAAATATGTTGCCAACATGTTGTGCCAGTATAGATGCGCCTCAACAATGCTGCCAAAATATTTTACCAGCATTTATTTTATGATTATCGCTCACTAACGGGAAACTGTCAACATATTGTCAACACTCCCAAACATGAATGTTGTCAAAATTTATAAAAATAAAAAAATTCAACAACATATGCTGTCAATAATGTTGCTGCGGTGTAGAAGCACCTTTAGAGTACTGGTATCACACATGAAATAATCACCAATTTTAACTAGTATTTAGAATAATAATTAGATCAAATTAATTGCGTTAACTTACCTCTGGAATGTTTGAAATTGATGTCCTTGGTGTCTCTTGTTCATCAATAAATGAAAGTATTTGAAAATACCAATGCCTTGGTTGGTAAACATCTTCCTCTCCTGCCCCAGAATTTAGAGAGTCCCGAATTTTCTTGGCTTCTTTCCTCCAGGATGTTCGTAATGAATTCATTTTCTTGATTACTGGTCCTCTTGTGATGTATTTGTAAAACTATTGAAATTTTGCTACCAATTCCTCCAAAGCGTTCTCTTTACTCAATCGATTCAGGTATTCATAACCTTTAACTTTCCACAAACATGGCATTGTTCAGTACAATTCAATCAATTCTGTCAAAAACTCTTTGCTATAGTTTCTTATGTCTGTCATAATGTTCCGAACGACGAGAATAAACACTTGAAAGTATAAACATAGCGAACGTTGTTCACACGAACGAAACTGTTGAGAAAATGGTGATCCTCTGATCTGGTACTACCTAATCTCAACCAGGCGCACGCATGCGCAGTACAACGTTTGACAAGTTGGAAGCGCAGAAAGCGATTACACGGGGCAGAAAGCAGTCGTCCGATCAGAAAATATCAAACGAGTTTTCTGATACGTGCACCAATCATTTAGGAATATTACATTATCATCTTGCAGCGCTGCAACCTCCTAAATGTAATGTGGCCTTTAAGGGTAGTAGTATTAACTAAGATTGTAAAGAACAGATTATGAGCCTGACCTTGAACTATAATAAATTTACTGTTTCTAAAATTGAAACTAAATTAAGAGATAAAATAATGATTTCTTTCCCTGGCCTTTTTTTAAACTGAAAGACAGTTTGTTTACTCTATTTCTATTAGATTATGACGTTGCATTTGATGTACTGGTGGGCGTGGCTTCAGGCTCGTCTAGTTTAGTTTGCTGGTGATGGGGAGGTCAGGATTGTAATCCTGGCCAGGTCCACTGAAGGTATTTTTTCCTCGGTTGTTCTCCCTTATATCTCAACACAAGTACGGGTGCCTTCCCTTACATTTGTACGATCTTTAGTATATTACAGTAGTATAGTTATATGTAATTTCTAAGCTCACACAAATAGGGAAATAAGCTGGGAATTTTTATTTTAAATTTTTTTACTTATTATTCCGTTGAACTTTTTTTTTTTAGCAACGCATCTTATTACCCGTTCGGGTACACGCTATTTTAAAACTTACTAGTACATCAGTTTAAGTCTTATTATTTTGGTATTATACACTTCCCCTTAGTTCAAGAGTGACTCAACTTGGTCAACAACTTGAATTAGAACCGTTCTGTTGGCCTCATGATCTAAAGCCTCACTCCCACATTTGACTAGACTGCTGATGACGGAGCGATAAATGTTCGAATCTTGGTCGGGTGTACTGAGAGTTATTTTTCCCTAAATTATATTCCATACTTCCTCCACACAAATGCAGGTATACTTCCTCTCAATTCAACCTTTCTCATTACTAACATCCTGGCTTGAGATGGTATCAATTACAAAAGTTCTAATAAAAGTAAATGAAGAAACAAAACTTTGGTATGGATTAGAGCAAAGAGTAGTTAACATGGTTGGTCGTAAACTTACACATGATAGTTTGAGGAATATAATCATATAAGGAAATGTGGCAGGGAGAAATTTAAGAAGGAATCCAGGACTGGAGAATAAGAACCAGATATCGAACAATGTTGACAGGAGAAGGTAGGCCTACCGTTCAAATATGTAAAAATATGGCCCAGGATTGACAAAAATGGAGGGCTGCAGTAAACCAATCTTATGATTGCTGCTGCTGATGATGATAATTACATCTTCAACACATTATCATAATTAATTAGTACTTAGTCATATTACGCAAACGGGTATTAAAGAGTGGCGTTAAAAAAAAAAGTATCGTACCATGACTTGTTGAGCTGAGTTTAGTCGCCCCGATATCTCTGGCGTTGCCGAGCAGAGGTATAGTCGGCGGGCCGGGTATTTTCTCTGAGAGTTCCTTCATTTTGTGGATCTTGGAGTACAGGTATGCTGCCCAGGCCATGACGCCACAAACACACACCGTCACTATGAGGGAAAACATGGCGCGACCAACACAAGTACAGTGGGATCTGTAAAATACAACACACAAAAACTCACATTATTTTTAATAGTAAGCTCAAAGCAAGCACTACTTTTTCTGAGGTACTTAACTATAACTTTCCAATCCAAATGATTATTTCAGTACCTGACTTAAACATTTGCTAAATTTTAGAATAAACAAAACACCCAGCCAATCAGCATTATAAAATGAGACATTCGAACAATTCTGTCATTAATAAGTTTTGGTACAGTTTAGTTGAGACACTCTTTCCCATCTAAGATAATAGCATATTTTTACTAATTGGATAGGTATAATCTATGTACAGTTATAGAAAAAATATACCCACATCTGCTTGTAAGAATAAGGGCAAACCAAACGCCTAAGTACACCCATCAGGAATTCAATCCCCTTTCTCCTTATCACCTGTAATCTAAAGAAAATAGGACTTACTTCTTTGTCCACGTTCCTGATAGCACGGGCTTTGAGCTACTAATAATAACTTAGTCCAATAGAAAAATAAGAACGAAGATGGTGGACGATACAATTTACAACAAGTTTATCGAGAAAGTCTTATTTTGACACTTTATAATATGGACATATCCTCTAAATTGTTCCAAGGTGTAATCTAGAAGTGGTCGAACTACACTATTTCATTTTCAAGAAAACTAGAATAAATAAATGAAATATTTTCAAAACAAAGTTCATGTGATAATATTTTTTGTTACTTTTTTTAGGCTAGAGATTTTTTTATTTTTTATTTATGTGACTTAACACCTGCATAAAACCACTTGGAAAATGTTTTACCTCACAATCGTTTACAATAATCTAATCTGAAAACCAAGTTACCATTACAAAATAAAATTCAATAATCTAGTATTTTTTCTCATAAATATTAATTCGTGATATAGCACCTTAGTCCAGTTGGTAGCGTGTCTGTCTAGTGAGCTAATGATCCTGGGTTCGATTCGTGGCATGGCTGAAAAATGTATCATTGGTGAACTGTGGGTTTACACTTTCATTGTGATAAATTAACGGCCGGGGCCTTGATGTTGTGCTTGTCCTAGTATTAAGTTATACTATAAGGAATATGAAGCTACGACAAGCCTAGCAAGCCGGTAGTGGAAAATATATGGCTTGAATAAAACAACTGAGCACAGGCTTGGCTGTAAATGGTAATAAATGTAAATAAAAATGTGTTTATATCTCAATAGTCGTTATAACGAACCGCCGGTCAAGTTGATTGTGGTAAGGGCTTCTGGCTACATAATTAGTAATCCCAGGTTCGATTCCCGACATTTCTAGATTTTATAGTGGAGCAGTGGGTCTGAAACGGGGTCAACTCAACCTCGTGAGGACTAATGGAGAGTTACTTGAATGAAATAGTAGCAAGCTCCGGTCTAGAAAACTGAGATTAATGGGGAAAGGTTTCATTGTGTTGACCACATGACACCTTCTATCCTTGGAAGTTGTTACTATGTTTGCCAACAAATGTTGGCCCAAATTACTAATTACCAGAAACATTCAAAAAGCGAAGCTAATTTTTGGGGAAAAGTGGTAATATTTTGCTCAAAAATTGATTATATTATTTAAAAAAATAGCGATGTTATTATTTACATAAATTTTATTCGAATTAGTATTCGTTATAAGACGAAGATAAAACAGACTAAATTTTTCATTCATATTGTATATTTAAATATTTATTAACATATTCGGGGAAAAATCAAATATAAATAAGCACAAAACACTTTACGCTTAGTAATATCAAACTCGATATATCAATATCATTACCTTCGAGTCTTACAGATAGCATTATCGAAATAATAAACTACCGATTTAGGTTTAAAACAAACAAAAATAATACCGAAACATGTCGTCATAGAAGAATAAACTACTATCAAATATTGAGAAGGGAATAAAAATTAAGAAGATATAATTTTGCCAAATATGACCACCTGTAGCAAGGTCCATATATATTAATGTGCTTGCTTGGGGCTAACTTGAAATCTTTTAAATGCTGTAAACAAAGTATCGACCTATCGAAATTTAGGTATCGTAATGTGTGAAAGTAGAAATGGTGATTTTTAATGATAACCTAAGGCAAAACAAAGCTTAAATATCCTGAAAACACCCATTTTTCCTCTAATCCATTTAATACCTACAAAATAATTAGAAACTGATACTATTCATATAAACTTCTGCCCTTGTATAGTGCTATAACCAGTGTTACGGTGTTGAAAATTATATTACATGATGTGGTGATTGCCAAATTACAAAGAAATTGTGTTTATTTAGAAAAAAAACTGAAATTCGAGTTATTCGTGTGAAAAGTGTAGAATTCGTTTAAAAACTCGTTTTATCGTAAATGCAAATTTTGCATGTTCCTACTAATTACTGCTTAAGTCACTTATTTTTACCACCGCTTAGCCGGTCATTTTACACAACAAAACCTGTTTGGCTGACGTGATAATAAATAATAATATTGCTTAGGTTAGGTTAGGTTAGGTTAGGTTAAATGAACAGATTCCATATCAAGATAAAACCACACGTCCGCACTCAATAAATGATGAACCTCAATTGATACGCACAACAGACAGGTTGAGCCAGACAGGTTCAAACTTGCACAAACGTGATATTTATCACTTTAACCAGAGGGTGCTGGTTATCAAACATAAAATCCGGTGATTATGAATATTAACCTGATTTATCGTATTAACAAAAACACATGTATCATATAACTAATGTGACCTCCCTAACATTTATATATATATATATATATATA
>CABEEJ010007404.1:16330-30985 GCA_901482245.1 Timema douglasi | reverse complement strand
TTTAGAAACTCACTGTAAAACATTGTGTATTTTCTTTTATTATATTATTATGCCCGTGCGAAGCCGGGTTGGGCTGCTAGTAGTATCAATAAAAATATAAATTGTAATCAAAATCCACTTCAAATAAACTGCCTAAAGAATATTAAATCAATTTTGGAATCGGCCGATAGGAACTTGGATAATTGAGGAACGAAGCAATACATGGATGAAATTAATTATATTGTACCTTATTTATTAATAAATTTTTGGGTACGGCATAATTCATTTCATTCGTGTTATTTCTTCGTTCCTCAATTATCCAAGATTCCATCAGCCGATCCAAAATTTATTTATTCCCTTTATAGAGCATTTTTAAAGAGATTTTAATTGGGTATTTTTATTTTACTTCCTATTTTGTTATTAGTTTCCTTGTCCTTTTGATGAATTTTCTTTAAATACGGATCAAAAAACGTTGTTTAAAGCCCAAGTATAAAAATGCTCAACTATTTACAAACAGTGTTTTAATAGTTTCTCTCTGCCTTTTCGTAGTTCCCTTGGTTTGAAGATACTCACGAGACCAACGCAGGAATGTATGATGCTAAACCACAAAAAGTTTCATCGAAATCAGTACATCCGTTTCATATGTGAACATAATTTTTTTAAACGCGTCAAATTAAGAATCTTCTCCATTTTATTTATTTTTTATTTTTGAAGATGGCTAAATAGATATATTAGCCCGATTTATCTAAGAAGAAATAGTTTTAGAATTTACAAACATTATTAAAATATATTTTATGTGTTTATACTTCAAGTCATTTGAACTTGAGCTGTCACCTTTGATGGATAGTAACAATGCCTGTAAATTAAGACTAGTAATATAGTATAATAACAATTATTATTATTATTATTATTTAGCACCGTGTCTTACTACCCGTTCGGGTTATACGCTTTAAGTACTAATTACGCTAATGGATTAGAAATTGGGAAGGTTGAGTTAGAGGAAGTGAGCCCGCATTTGCGTGGAGGGAGAGTGTAAAACCATTTACGAAAAGCCACCCCCAGTTCACCCGACCGAGATTCGAACCTCGATCTCCCCGTCCTCAGCAGTCGAACTCAACACGACTAGCGCGTTAACCAACTACGCCAGCGTGGCGGGTAATAATGTAGTAACATGTTTTCAAGGTTGGCCGCTAGAAGATACGTATGTATTTACTAAAAAGTTATTTCTATCAAAATCATACATTAATTTAGGCTAATAGAACAGGGAGTGAGAAGGTATAGATGTAGTTGGTATTTGAACTCCAACCTCCCAGTCACCTACAACCCAGTCTAAGACGGGAATGACGCGTTAAACCATGCGACCAGCGATGCGTGTATTGCTACTATAGTTTTCAGAACTATCATATAGATATCGAGAAATAGGGGCCCGGCTATTGGTACAGAACTCTCACTTATCGTTAACCAGAAATAAAAACCTTTTTCAATAGTTTAAGGGAGGACTCTTTATAAAGTTTGTTTTATCAATTAATATGATCTAGTTCCATTTCAGGATATTTCTTGGAAAAGCAAACGCATCGAGTGTTTGTTCTAAAGTTTAACTTTGCGCTGCGGATTTGATGGAGGCAGAAGCTAAGATACGATCTTGTTTTGTGTGTCCTCCTGTCAAATGGAGTAGCTACGATAAGATCTTTGCTATTCACAAGTCCAAATAGAAACAGGAAAGAGATATTTTTTGGCTTTATTTAATTTGTAAAGTTTACTTACTGACTCTCTTAAATTATTTTAATCATAAAAAAATTTCTACCTCGAGATTTTGATGAATCCTAGCGTTTTATGTGCCCCCCAAACACCAAAACATTCGTCTTTCAGTTGTTGTTTTTTAAGGATGATCTACCCGTATTTGCATGGAAGGAGATCGAGAAAGCATTTAGGAAAAATCACCCTCTATAAACCCAAACGGAACTCAAACCCCGATATCTCCATCATCAGTAGCCAGTCCAACACGATAGTGATGCCTTAGATCGTTCGGTTATTAAAGTGGTTGGTCCTAGTTATTCTGTCTGTCCTCATATCTGTCTGTTTATTGTCTGTCTCTCCCCCCCTGGAGTTATAACTGAAACAGTTAAATGGATTTGGTTATAATTTGAGATTAATATATATATATATATATATATGACCTGCTTCGGTGGCCGCATGTTCTAACGCGCTTCTTTCCCATAAGGCTAGACTGCCGAAGACGGGGAGATTGGGGTTCAAATCTCAGTCTAGTGTACTGAGAGTGTTTTTTTTTGTTTTTTTTAAACTGTTTTTCACTTTCCCTCCAGCCTTCACGTAAATGCGGGTACACTTTCTCTAAATATAACCTTCCTCTTACCTAAAACCATTAGCTCATTTAGTACATAAGCGTATAACCCGAACAGGTAGTAAGACGAGGTGCTAAAAACCAATATGGTGTAAGGTAATAACCTCAAGGAACTTTTTTTACTTTCATTTTAGCTCTCAAATTATGGGTAGTTTATTGATGAATCTATTACTACTATTTTGGTTGAAATAGATATCTGGGCAGTGTTAGGTATGATACGTAATGTTATGACCGGTCGCTGGTTCATTGAGGATGGGAGCACACATACATTAATTAATAAACACGATAAAATGCAGGCCTTATATTTTATAACTGACTAATCTAACTGCAAGGAATATAACATACAATTTTTTTTTAATCTAATAATTCTAACGCGTTAACTATCTATGAGTATAATACACTAACTCTAAAATATTCCTTGGGCATGTTTATATACATTCTCTGTTGAGGTACCGGACACAAGTGAACTGGTACTCAGTCGGTTTGTCCCTGGATGAACTCCGGATCATGAACCGGCCGTTCATCCCTAACTGGTATTTGCATGTTTACATATCAGAGGCTATTGTTGCAAGACTATGAATGTCATCTTAAGCTAAGGCCGTGCTAAGACTTCCAATAATTACTGAGTTGCAGCTATGCTTATCTGTATGTGCGCATTCTTAAGGTTGGGGGAAAGGAGACGGGAGAAAAGGCCAGCATTTATTGCAGTTTTTATAGCAAAACTAATTTATTTTTTTTACAAAATAAATAACATATCGTTCCAATACAAACATGTAGTTTAATTTTATTCACAGTTGTTGAATATCTGTCATGAGCATGGTGGCATTATCTAACAAACTTTTTAAACAAAGAGAAAAAGTTGTCATTAAATTCCAGGACACTTTCGACAGATATTCAAGAAATTTTGAGGTCACCATATGAATAGAATTAAATTCTATGTTTGTAATGGAGCAATATTTTATCTATTTTGGCCAAAAATAGTTTTGCCAAAAAAAACTGTAAAAACACTGGTTTTTTCCTTGCTTCCCCTTCCATCCCACCTTACTGTTGAGAATATCCGGTTGGGGCTTTTGGTCTCCTTTAGGTTCCCAAGAATAACATTATGATTATTGTTTATCAGGGGTTGATTCATTTAAGGGCAGTTGTTTACTAATAACAGTTTTCTTTTAGTTTGTAATTTTTCGAAAATGGCTCTAACGTGGGTTTTTTTTCAAGATGGGTATCCGTGAATATGTTTTACATGATAAAAATGTTTGGAAAAAAATCATTTAGGGTATTTAACTAATTTTGTAAATGTTGAAATAAAAAAACGGTGATAGCAATTTTGTTCAAGATTAATATTCGTACGAGCTATTCATAGGTCAATAACGCGGAAATTTTCGGTCGATCATGTAAGAATAACAACAATGTCATTAAAAGTAAATCTCTTCGCATCTTTTAGACTCGCAAATATATATCAAATACTTTCAAATAATATTTGAATTTGACCAAAATTACCTCGATCAGTACTAATAGGTAATGTTAAAAGTAAATTAAATACCTTAACATGAACATATAATTTATTTATTTTTTATTCGTTTTTAAAAGAAGAATGGGGATATACAAATTTGAGGAAATATTGAATTTAAGGAATAAAAATATAAGTTGCATAAACAATAAAATTAATGGTATGGTTCACGGCACATACTTTATTCCACTTTTATCTTAAAATAAACATTCACCAAAAACTCCTAAGATTTGTAAAATGAAATAATAGGCCTATACATTGTTGTAGAAACGTTACACCATAAAAATCAAATTCATTTTAAGATACCTGAATTAAAACGTATATATATTTGCTTATAGATAAGAAATTATTGGTTTTATAAAAAACAATCTCAAATAAAATATTTGTATCTTTAATAGTAATACAACTTTACAATAATAAGTTATTTCGTATCTCAAATAGTTGTGGATTAATGAGGGAAAATGGGAAAATTTGCCTTATGTAAAGTATCCTCAAAGCCATTTTTATAATAAAATAAGAATTGCCATCTTGTTTGTCATGATAAACAGTGTCAAGATATAAAATTTAATATAAATCGTTAAAGCGAGTTTTGAGAAAACCAATTTCGTCTCTTTTTGCCTTAAATTTAGGGTTAGACATCTAATTCTGAAAAACCCTCAGGAGAGAACTCCAGATACCAAGTCTAATCCCAATTGGTAAAATAGTTTTTACTCTAGCCCAAGATACAGACGGCCAGATGGCATTGCGAAAACCACTTTTTTGGTTTTAGGGGGTCATGAAACGTCGACATTTATCAAAATCTCGAGCTCGAGTATTTTGACGATCACAATACTCTCTCACCGAGCTATTGAGAGAAAGTAAAAAGCAAAAATAGAGTTTGATAAGCTTACATGTAGATTCGTAGGGGAAGGCCTTAAAAGGTGGCCGACACCTGGTTCCCAGACTAATGAAGGGAGGTCTTTTTTTAAATGGTTTTATACTCTTCCACCACGAGAATGCGGGCACATTAAACTCTAAATTTTACTTTACCATAGGTAAAAGATGTATATGGACCTAATGGTGACCAAGACGAGATGTCTAAACTAGAACACATTATTTTTACCTTCCCTCGACCCCTCGGAAAGAGCATTAATATAATCGTCAAAAAAATAGAGCTGGAGTTTTTGATAAATGTCGATTTTTCATGACCTCATGAAACTGAAAAAGTATTTTTCGCAATGCCGTCTGTCTGGGTCTCCACCTGGAACCAAAACCATTTTACTGATCGGGATAAAACACGTTATCTAAGGATTTTATAAGTTTCTCCTGAGGAACATTTGGAATAATATATTCAACCTTAAAATTAACAATAGTTTACAGAAGAGCAAAAAGAGAGAAAATCAATTTTTCTCAAAATCCGCTATAAATATTCTGATTAAATTTTGTATCTATACACTGAAAAAATTTACAAACAAATTGTAAGTTCTTATTTCTACATGAAAATGACTCTGAGGGTACTTATCACAACCAGAAAGTTCCAATTTTGATAAAACTAAGAAATTATTTGAGATACGAAATAACTTATCACTGTAATATTGAAGTAGTATTAAAAATAAACATCTTTTATTCGAAATATATTTTCATAAAACCAGAATTTATTATTATTCTCTTTGGTGGACAGAGATGTTCCTCTTTTCTCAATGTTTCTGTATCAATTTATATTATTTCATCTATGATCTTTGTTGTAGTGTTTCTTCAACAGTATACATTATTTCGTTTCATAAACTCTACAAGCATTTAGTAAATATCTCTATATTAAGATAAAAGAGAGAGATTCTTTTTGGTTCACCATACCATTTATTTTCCTATTAATTTATTAATATTGAATATTTTATTCTTTTAGTTTTAAAATATTTGTAAAACTTACGTGTCATCATACTCGACACATAGTACATTTGGTACATAATCTCAACGTTTAGAATTTGCTGTTAAATTTTATGAAAAAAATTCTCAAATCTGCATGCATTTTAGCGTATTATGTAAATATAGAATCTCTGTTCGTTTACATAAATTAATGAGAATATTAATATGGATTATAGATTGTTATTTGACTTAATTATCCACTCATATTGACGCAATGGTATGATTGTTCTACCACATGGAAACTTTAAAACATTTCATTTTAAATAGACATGTTTATAATTCTTCTTGAAAATATCATACGTAAATTATAAACTTAAGCGTACGTCTAAACAGCAAAATGAACAAATTTATTTACCCTATTAGTTAATTCAAATATATTTATGTTTCGTCATATACATTTTATATTAAACAGCTTTTTTTCCATATAGTTTAATGTATAATCACCTGCTTCAGTGGCCAAATGGTCTGAGGCATCAGTAGCCTGTTAGACTGGCCTGTTTGGCAATGGGAGACTGGGCTTCGAATCCCTTTCGGTTCTACTGAGGGTGATTTTTCTTACATGTTTTCCCGCTCTCTTTCCAAGAAAATGTGGGTATATTACCTCTAAAAGGTTTCCTTCCTCATTCCTATCTCATTATAGTAGTTATCATATATGCATATAACCTGAGCAGGTAGTAAGACGAGGTGATAACAAAATTTGTATAATCCATTCAAAATAATGTTCAAACTAATTAATTTAGCAACGCGCCTTACTAGCCGTTCGAGTTATACGCTTATATACCAATTACTCTATTGGGTTAGGATATGGGAAGGTTGAATTTAGTGGAAGTGAACCCACATTTACGTGGAGGGAGAGTGTAAAACCATTTAGGAAAACCACCAGTAGGGTAGTAAGTAGGGTCAAGTAGGGTGTTAACAGGCCGCGTTAATTCGAATAGGGTGTTAACAAACCGAGTTAATTCGAGTCGGGTGTTAACAGGCTGCGTTAATTCGAGTAGTGTGTTAACAGACCGAGTTAATTCGAGTAAGGTGTTGACAGACCGAGTAAATTCAAGCATGCTGGTGCAAATATTTCTCATGAGCCTTAAATCACTTATATGCACATATTTTACTAAATAACACTTCTTAACAAATATTGCAACATTATTATTGTTCTCGATATTGTAAATGTTTAATATGGTTTCACTTTAACAAGTGTCTTGAACCCCTTGATGACCCTCGTGGGGTGATGATCTCAGTTTCAGACACATTTACGACGACCCGGATAGTCCCGGAGGACCCAGAGTTCCGGCTGCCCATAGGGAACCTGACGACACCTGTCGGAAGAGAGGCAGTGCTTTCGTGCACCGTGGACCATCTCGGGAAATACAAGGTGAGAGATTTATAAGCACTTTTAATTTATCTCGCTACCTTACTCCCTCTCTCTATCACTCCATCTCTCTCCCTCCCTGCCCCTCACTCCCTCTCTTTCCCTCACCCCATCTCTCTCCCTCACTACCTCCCTTTCCCTTACTCCTTTTCTCTATCACTCACTTGCTCTTCCTTACTTCTTCTCTCTCCCTCCCTATCCCTACTTCAATACCTCTCTCTCCTTCATTTCCTCTCTCCATCATTTATTTTCTCCCTTACTCTCTCTTTCTCCATCAATCATTCTCTCTTCCTCACTCCCTCTTTCTCTCTAAATCCTTCTCTTTTCCCAGTTACTCTCTCTCCATCTCTTTCCCTCAATCCTTCACTTTCCCTCACTCTCATTGTATCTCCCTCTTTCTGCCTTACACTCTCTTTCTCTCTCTATTTTAGCTCTGTCTCACTCCCTCTCTTTTCTCCTTCTCTACCTCTGTTTTTACCTCCTCTCTCTTTCTATCTTTATCTCTTCATCACTACCTTTCTCCTTCACTTACTCTCCCCATCACTCTTACTTTCTCCCTCTTTCTTTCTCTCTCTCTCCATTCTACCCCTGAGCAAGCTAGCACAAGTGAAACAACACCACTACAACTATAATGCCTGCCGTGCTATGATGACAACTTCCTGTCTCGGGCAGGAAATTACGTGCTCTTCCCCCGCGCCCTCGAGACGTGATGGAAGCCTTTCTCAAAGTAAAAGGTCTCTGCTTCATCACCAGCTAAATCATGCATGTCTGTTTTGATGTTCTTGTGGAGAGGAATTAACCCTCCTGGCATTACGGTAGTTTCTTTAGTTAAATTAATCTACAGGCATCTGAAGCACATGAAGCAATCGTGGGTGCCATGAAATCCCTTCGTTACTTGATGTTTAATCTGCTAACTTGAAATACTTTTTTGACTTTGAGCCGTATCTTTGAGCTTTATGGATTTGTTATCCTTTACGTTGTTGGAATTTCTGGAAACCTGTTGTCTGTTGCTATAAATTTGCACTGGAATACAACACTTCGAATAAGTTAGACCCAATTATTAAACAACACACTAACAAGTTGCTTTTTTGGAAACAAACTGGAATCCTCGTTTAGACATAAATTAAATATTGAGTACTATTCCGTAAATTTTCACTCCAATGTACCTTCATGGTCGAGAAGCGGAATACAAGTGTGTAGATAAGAGCCCTGGTCCTGTCCGTGTGGAAGCCGGAGAATAGAATCACCTGCCATGCCCTCTATCTTTACATACGGTAGTTTCAGAGGCTAAGAGCGAAAGGTGACGTAGAGCATGACGCCATACTAGGCATACGTAATCAAACCCCTTTGAGTTTCAAAAGTACACATTATAAAATATATAACCTTCCTCATTCCTAAACCCATTAGTGCAATTAGTACATAATCCTATAGCCTTAATGGTTAGCAAGACACGGTGCTAAAAAGAACTAAGCCAAGCTTAATGAAACATTAAAATTAGTTCATTATTTTAAACATAAATGGTGTAGTGATCCTGTTATATTGCCTTGATTTTTGGATTATTTAAATTTTTGGTTGTGTAGATTTTATTAGTCAGTGACTCTACTGTTGTTAATTTACTTCCGCACACGTGCAGCTAGCGACGGGTCATGAACATTCAGTTTGCTTGTTTCCAGCCATCGAAATAATTCAAGGTCAAACCTCGCATTTGAGGTGCAAAAGTCAACTTGAAAGTTTTATTTTATTCTCTTAAAGTAATATATGTTTTTGCTCGCAAGAGCTCAGCAGGTCTCGGTGACCAATTTAAATTAAATCCAGCTAATTGGTGGTTTTTTTTCTTCTTGTACAGAGCTGTTGACTGTGAATTTTGACTAAGACGTGTGAAGAAACGCGTGTTTCATTATGGAAATTTCTTTATTATACTAATATTTGAATACCTATTCAAACTTAAGTGAATACAATTTTTAAACAAAGAGTTTTCGATTATTAAATAAAACACGAGTTCTGATAATCTCTAGATAAAATACTATAAAAAAACATCTATAAAATGTGCTTAAAATACAAAATGTTTAAATTTCTAATCTTAGACCACTGTTTAAAATATCGTATCGCGACAATGGCAACATTTAATAACTAGGGTAGATCATAATACTTGCGCAACGTAAATTAATTTTACTGTTTGCATGCATGTATTTAAAAATAGAAGTATATGTAGAACTCTAATGTAAACGAAAGGTATCTCAAGCTACGATCCATTAAATAAAGACTTACTTATCGACAGCCCAAAGGCCCACCCATTACTATACATTATTGTCAAAGAGGGAAAGTTAATTTTAAACCGGAAACGTGAAACATATTCTGTCCATTTCCTGTCCTTTCATAGCCACGAAGGAAATGTTATACAAATATAAACCGCTATATATTTATTGGTTTTAGAAAGAAGAAAAAAACCATAGCTAAAACGCTTCATGTTTTCTATGAAAACAGCCCTTATTTTCGAAACCCACACACCAAAAGAACCAATCAATTATTTTAAATAAACTCGTGGGAAATTCGCCTCGGTGTTACGTTTAATAACAAAAGGAGATTTTTAAAATAATAAGGCATAAATGTATTTTTTTAGCACCACGTTTTACTACCCGTTCGGGCTATACGCTTATATATTAATTACGCTAATAGGTTCGAGATAAGGAAGGTTGGATTTAGAGAAAATGTACCCGCATTTGCGTAGAGAAAAATTGGGAAGCAATTTGGGGAAAAACCGGGCGTCAGTACTCCCGACAGGGATCAAATCACTATTACCCCATTATCGGCAGTCTAGTATATTGTGATAGTGACGCCTTAAGCCATGCGGCCACCAAAGGGGGTAATAATATACTAATTATGTGTGTATCACAATATTTACCTGTAAATGATTAAAACGTAATATAATTAGGTACAAAGGGAAGTGATTGTAATTAAAATAAGTTCCTGTATATACTAATTAGTAATGTAACTATGTATTTTCTACTTGAATTGTATGTGTCATTTGCATATAAATTACTGTTTGTATTTAGAAATATCTATTGTGTTAGAAAGGAACACAACAAACTATTCAAATATTTTGAGATTGTTTTTCTTTCAAATATCTTAGCTTAGTCACACAGCCCCCTATATTCAAGCCATCAATAATATAACGTTCACTGTTTTGAAACTGTTGGGGAAAGAAATAAAGAAAATACCATGATGATAGGTTTAAAATTTGTAACAAAAGAAAAATAACAAATGATGTATATTATTCTTCCCCTTTCATTCGGAAGATTATTTCTCAAACATTGACTGGAGTATAGGGTAGTCATCAAAATAGAAAGTATGAGGAGTTTATATACAGTTTGTTTGTATTTGAATATTTGGGAACAAATATTTAACATACCTATAAATTAATTAGGTTTTCCCTTTAAGTACAGTAATATAAAACAAGCTGCTGGCCAATACATAACATATTTAAATTTAAATTTTAAAGTGAGAATTATTTTTATTTATGGTTATAAACTATTTAAACAATTATAATATTGATTTGTGGTGTCAAAAGTGTGTATTAAAATATCTTCAGTCATTTTATTAGGAATGTATAGTGAGTTTTATGTTATCAATAGATTAATTTTATTTAGATTTAATATTAATGTTTTGACTAAAGATTTGGCTTATTTTATTGAATTAGAGATAGTAATTAATTTCCGTTCTTGACCAGTTGTAATAACTTTATTAATTTATTGAATATCTATAGTTTTTTATAAGATTTGTTTTATTTAATTAGTCTTCAGTAAATATCTATATTTAAAAGTATATACACGAGTATTATAATATTAATCGTTTTGTTTTATTAGTTGTTTTACAAATAATGTTTATTCAAATCAAAAGGTTTTTTTTTAAATTGATAGATTTTTATTTTCTGACTTCGATATTTTCGACTACTTACACGCAAATATTAGATACATATGTGGGCACGCGGATTAAATGTCGAGTTCATCAATTATAATGTAATCATTGATGGGAGAGATTGGGGCATGAACTCCAGCCTGGCGTAATGAAGACAGTTTTCATTAATGGTTTCCCACTCTTCCTAAACTCTAAATCGAAAACATTTATTATAAATTCTACCTTTATTATCACTACCCCATTTTTGTAATTACATTAATTCTACCCGGATGGTTATTAAAACGTCAATAAACAAATAATAATGTTTCATAAGTTAATAAAATTTAAATATTGGATTTTAATAAACTAATACATGTACAAATATAAATAAATATATTACCGTCAGAGAGATCGTCTACTTATTTTATGGTATGGATAACATTAAACAGGTCTATACCGTAATTTCAAATCTATGTTCTAATTCTTCTTTTCTAAAATTTTCATCTCCTATATTTATTATGAAATGAAAATTTAAAGTTCAAATTAAAATATATTTATAGATTTATGTTTGAATATAATAAATGTTATGTGTTGTGTTGTGTTGCTCTTTAACAATCAAACACCTCTTATTAATACTTAATTAAAATCAAATTTCTTTAATTCAGACCAAAATCCAATCTATATTATTTAATCACTTATTTAGCAACCATCCTATAGAAATCTTTTTATGGTTTTATGTTAAAATGGATTGGAAAAGCTTAAAAAAAAAATATGACCAACCATCAAAATATATATACTCCCTTCATTTTGTATTCATACTTTTCTCGCCCCCTCCCTCCCGCCTATCTACATTTCTTCCCCACGCCCCCTGTTTTGATTCGGTCAACCCCTGGGCTCTTCCAAATCCCCCAACAAGTTACATTCGCTTCACTCCAATCAAGGAGATTACGGGGTCGCGTGATTCCCGTAATGAATCGTGCCAGAGACTGAATTGGAGATTTATGGCGTGGTTGGTGTATTCTAGGGTTACCTTTTCACAAATATTGCCTCTTCATATCCCCTAAACCCCATCACCCCTTCATGCCACCCATTCACAACTTCCTCCCAACCATCAAAACTGTTATGTTTTATGTAAACTTTGGATATCTTTACCGTTCTGGTTAAAAAAAATGTAACATTTATTTTTTCAATAATAATTGTTTACTCTTGATGTTTTTTAAGTGTGACAGTATGAAGAATATCTTACCACCCGTTCGGTTTATATGTCTGTATGTCTGTCTGTATGTATGAATGTATGTATGTATGTATGTATGTATGTATATATGTATGTATGTACGTATGCATGTAATATGTATGTATGTATGTATGTAGGTATGTATGTATGTATGTATGTATGTATGTATGTATGTATGTATGTATGTACGTATGTTTGTATGTATGTATGTATGTATGTATGTATGTATGTATGTATGTATGTATGTATGTGTGTATGTATGTATGTATGTATGTATGTATGTATGTATGTATGTATGTATGTATGTATGTATGTTTGTATGTATGTATGTATGTATGTATGTATGTATGTATGTATGTATGTATGTGTGTATGTATGTATGTATGTTTGTATGTATGTATGTATGTGTGTGAACCTGGAGTTGGTTGGATCCTCAACAGCTCCACCGTCAAATGTTAAAACCTAGGCCACGGAAAAACTAAGAAACAGACTATCAACCTTATGGAGGTTTCACTGGGCCTCGCTAGTGTCACTGCTGATTGATGATAGGACTAACCGAAGCGATCCTAGTGTTGAAGGACTTAAGCTGCCAAAAGGAACGTAACCATTTTAACCTGGAGGTTGAGTTTTTGGGTATATTATTTGTCTGTGGCCTAGGCTTATCTGGAGATTCGTACTAGGGAAATAAGGAGTGAGGTAGTTTCCCGTTGCTTTCCACACTGAGCCAGATGGTACTATTGCACATCAGTCCACCAATCCCACCAAAATGCATTCACCAAATGACCCTACAAGCGATACCTTCACTCCATTCATCACAGGGATTGGTTGTATATTGAATGCTCTTACTACCACCGTTCATATATCTGCCACTTTAATATCTGACAAAGCCATAAGTGAGATTTAGGCAGATCCATGAAATCAGCATCTTTCTCTAAGCGTAAAACTCGAACGGGTAGTAAGACGTGGTGCTAAAAAAAACTTTCTCTGGTTCATACCATAAGATTGTTCATTGTAAACAATGCATATGACCATGCTCTTAAACCAATAAATATTTTAATGTATGTATATATTGCGTGTATGTATGTATGTATGTATGTAGTGTGTGTATATTCTTAAAGAGGGGATCAATTATACTCATATTTAATAGTGGAGGAAAAGTATAAAACCATTTATGGAAAACCACCTTCAGTTACCCCGACCGGGCTCTCGAACCCCGATCTCCCCATCATCAGTTGTTCAATCTATTCCGATAGTGACGCCTTAGGCAATTTGAACATCGAAGCGGGTAATCCATTTTAGCCATAAAAATAATTAATGTTATAAACAATTATTTTTCTGGGGTGTGTTGGTAAAAGCCAAATTGAACGCCATCCAAGTGATCCCGGGTTATAAAATGAGACAAAAATACGTTATAGTTTTTTTTCATCAATTTCAATAAAATATTTCAATACTTAGCTCGTCGGTAGTTTTTGGTGACGTTTTTTTGTGTGTGTATTACGTATTACTAACCATACGCTTACACTAATAGGATATCAAAGAGAAAGGTGTGATTTGGGAGAAAATATTCCCTCATTTTCATGGAGAGAGAATGGAAGACTATTAATAGAAAATAATTATCATCGCACCCGGTCAAAATTGGATTTCCGGACACCCGGGCACCGGAAAACCATTTCAGGCTATGTTGGTGCCTTGTTCCAGGGAGAGGGGCTTTGAAACCTTTTGCGATCAATCTTCACTTGAATATTTATTGTAGTTGGTTGAACCTCACTATCAAAATACATTTCAAATACGCTTTTATGATAAAACTGTAAAAATATATATCCAAATGTTTGCATTGATTATAAAATGCCCTGATATACTTTTTGTAAAAGTTGTAAACTATAAAATATAATTAAATCTTTAAAAACTTCCCATGAAATAATTATAGCACAATGAATTTACATTTAATGACGGGATTACTATTGATTTTATTTTTACAGTTATAAAACGACTTTAATATTTTGATTTCTTTTTTCGGGTGTCTAACATGCACTTTCTGAGGTGACTGATTGTAGATCAGCACATGAATTATAAACTAACTTTAATCTAAAACCGACACGACATTCAGCCCCCGTCCGTTAGTTCATCTCTGTTAAAGGGAAAACCCACCCTTTACCAATGATACATTTTTTTGCTATACCGGAAATGGAACCCGGGACCCTTAGCTCACTAAACAGATACGTTACCAACTGAGCTAAAGTGTCGGATGGGGCTAGATGCTATGCATAAAAAATATATAATGTATTTTATTATAACATAGATAGTTGAGAGCAGCTTTTATAGGTTTGAAATACAGGTGAAGATCATTTGTAGCTGCCAGTTGATTTCTGTAGTCCTTATAGCCGCCATTTCTATGGGCCTCCTTTCAT
>CABEEJ010007404.1:0-16130 GCA_901482245.1 Timema douglasi | reverse complement strand
ATATATATATATATATATATATATATATATATATATATATTAGTCCAAACACAACTTAAAAGTCAGAGAAATTTATTCAAAGAAGCCCCTCGGGCTTCACCAGTGAGGTGTTTAAGTTTAAGAACACCTATCTTAGTATTTTGTTAAACATTTATGAATATATAACTTATTGGCTTTTAACTATATACATTAGATAGTTCATGGTATTAGTAAACTATTTACTTACCAAATAAAATTATATAATTTCATCAAATATTTATTAAAGTTTAACCTTTTCGTTCGTTTCTTATATCCCTGTTTGTCTCTATAACCACCTAGCCCAACGTTAGCTTTTGTTCCGCACAAACGCCGTTAGATAAAGTAGAGATGCAATCCTTTTAGCATTACTGTGAGACAAATTGCGTTCCGCAAAATACAGGCGCTAGCAAATTGTGTTGTTCTACTTACCCCGTCAGTTGGAACGAGCATTCAAGTCCGGTGATATAACTCTGTTTGGCGTAGCATTCGGCGTTATGTAGTGGTCAATAAAACCAACTAGTAGCGTCACGGGATAGAGTGAATCGGCAGTCTCTATAGCAGTGTCGTGTAGCAGGGATTTCATTTAAAAGAATAGGAAAATGGTTTGAAAGCAAAAAAAAAAAAAAGGAGCCAGGTAAATTTCTCCAAGAACACTGGGAAAAAAATTGAAGTGTTCCGTTAATATTATGATTTTTGTGTAAAAAAAACTGAAGTACCCATCTGATGTAATGGTTTGATGATTTAAAATTTTGGGTAGGCTATATTATTAATATGCACGAAACAATGACTAAAACTTTCCTTTCTATTATTTAAAACGTATAAGAGAGATATAGCTGTACTCTGCTTAAGAAACTACTGGGGAAATATTTATAACGTACTTTAAAACATTTATACATAACTATTTATTTCCTGAATAGGTCAATTTTTGTATATAAAATAGACAAACTGTTGAACAATAATTGGTTTAGTCAAACTCATAGTTGGTGTAAAGATGATAAAATTATAAATATATACTTGCTTTTATTAAAATTTGTATATGTCTATCTGTGTTATTACGTGCACTTTTACCAAGAAACTGTCTTAAACTAGATTAGTTGGATACATAATAAAATGGAACATAACATTAGAAAGTATTGTTCAAGCCAAAATAAAAAATAAAAAAAAAGTTCTCAACTAAACTTGGCAAGCAAGTAATTATTTTTTCTTGCTCATACAATAAAAGTATTGTAATCGTGAGAGTAACCCATCTCGAGATTATGATGAGTATTTATGTTTTATGCGAACAAGAACTCAAAAGAAATTAATCTTACAATACTTTTTAAAGCAGAAGATAATCCTGAGACATCATTTAGAAGCAGCATATGAGTCTGATAAAACATCTAGAAGCAGCAAATGATCCTGAAACAACATCTATTAAGCAACAGAGGATCTTGATGCATCTCTAAATAGCATATGACACTGAAACATCATCTATAAGTATAAAATGAACCTGATTCAATATCTAGAAGTAGAAAATGATCTCGATACATCTAGAAGCAGCATATGATCCTTAAACATCATCTAGAAGTGTCAAATGATACTGATACAACATATAGAAGTAACAGATGATCTTGACACATCTAGAAGCAGCAAATGATCCTGAAACAACACCTAAAAGCAGCAGATGAATCCTGATAAAACATCTAGAAGCAGATGATGATCTTGATACATCTATAAGCAACAGATGATCCTGAAACAACATTTTAAAAGCAGCATCTAGAAGCAACAAATTATCCCGATACAATATCTAGAGGCAACTGATGATCTTGACACATCTATAGGCAGCATATTATCCTGAAACATCATCTGAAAGTAGCAAATGATCCAGATACAACATTTGGAAGAAAGAGATGGTATTTAAACATCTAAGAGCAGCAAATGATCCTAATACAACATCTAGAAGCAACAGAGGATCTTAATACATCTATAAACAGCATATGACACTGAAACATCCTCTATAAGTATAAAATGAGCCTGATAAAGCATATGGAGAAAGCAGATAATCCTGATAAAAGAGTCCATCAACCAGAGATGCCAGTATAATCTCTATACAAGTATGTAGAGAGTGAACGGTGTTAAGTCTGCCTTGCCGTACTATACCACATATAAACACCCACGCTAATATGTTCACAGTCCGTTAGTTCTTATGTCCCGCAGGGCGCGTGCGTTTAATATGCGTGCCCACACATGCGTGCCGGCTGGTACAATATGTGCACGGATCCGAGCCTAGACCGTTCAGAGGCTCGGTTCATTCCTTCTACTTCCACGACGCGGAGGGGTCTTTGGCTCGATTCTGATTGGAGGGGTGAGGCTTTTCACACAAAACCACGATATACGGCGCCACTCTCACATGATACTAGACTACCAACGACGAAGAGGTCGGGGTTCTAATACCGGTCGGGTGTTCTAGGTATGTTTCCCCCCCCCCTTAATGGTTGTCTACTCTCCCCATTTCCTTTCAATACAACCTGCCTTATCCCTAATAATAATATTGGCGTAATTAGTATATAGGTATATTGCCCAAACGGGAAGTAAGACGCAATTCTAAAAATATATATATATATATATATTGTATACATTGTTATATACTGTGTATACATATATTTTATACATTGTTATATACTGTGTATACATATATATTTTATACATTGTTATATACTGTGTATACATATATATTTATTTTTAACTGTACGTATTTCCTGTTATATATTCGCGTACCTCAGGTTTAATACCAATGGTCCAAACCCTAAGGTATGGTAATGACTAATGAGAAGAGGGCAACAAGGGGAGTTGTTTTATAAGTATGTAAGGGACCTGCTATGAATAAGAGAAGGGCCCTTGAAGTGTAAGTGTAAGGAAGTGTTGTACTTTGAACCCATTGTCGCATATGTAGCAGAAACATGGACAATGAATGTGAGAGATGCTAGGAAAGGGGGAGGGAGGCCTTTGGGCATGAAGTTTGTGGGGAGCATGTTAGCTGTCACGAGGAGAGACAAGATTAGGAATGAAGCTATCCGGTAAAGAGTGGATGGAGAAGAAGAGAATTCCAAAGAGAATGTTTGTAAAGAAAGTATGTAGAGAAAAAAAATACCGAAAAGGAGACCAAAAAAATGGGAGGAGCAGATAATAGAAAGTGTTCAGGTTAGAAGAGAAGAAAGGAAGAAATTAAATGAGAAAGAGTTGTAGAAGGATAGAGGAATATGGAGGCATTTTACTGAATTGACCAAGCCACAGGCTGGAAACAGTTGGTGGTGGTGATGATGATGATGATGATGATGATGGTTTAAGGTACAGAATATTTTGTGATGTGACAGTAAATTGAGTAGACATCTTCAGAACTGTTTCCATTTCTCTGCTTGCTCCCTTATTTCACTCCTGAAATAACCTCAACACAACAAATATAAACTTATTTGAGTGTTTGTATACGGTACGGATACAAGGGAACATAAGGGGAAAGTTTAGTTTTAAATCAAATTTAGTTAGTGCTTCCATCTATTAGACAATCGTGAGACCTTTCTAATTTAAACTGTACTCGTTTTGCCATCTATTGGACAATCATGATACTTTTCTAATGCACTTTAACCTGTGCTAGTTCTGCCATCTGTTGGCCAATAATGAGACCTTTCTACTTTAAACTGTGCTACTGTTGCCATCTGTTAGAAAATCAAGATACCTTTTTAGTGCATTTTATGGATTATGGATAAGAGAGGTCATGTTTAAATTAACTCTTGACAAAATAGTATTTTCTGGGTTCTTTATGAAGTTTGAGAAATATAAAAGTTGTCCTGGAAAAAGTGTGTCTTGTGGCTTTACTCTTTTTTCCCCTGTACCCTTTATTATGGTATGGCTACGGGAAGTTTTGTGGCCACCCGAAGACATAAGATGTATATTTATATTTATTGGCCCGTGCTACCTCCATACACACTCCTAAAAAAACTCGACATCTGGGACACCCAACTTGAAGACTGATTTGCGTGCTTGCATATTGTAAAAGAAATAAAAAATAATGGCCCAAGTTGGAGCAACCACTATTAGTTTACCATCGCGTGTGTTTGGAAGATAAATTTCCCGTTTCATTATTACTTTCTGAAATAAAAAATTAATAGTTGATGATTATAAAATATATTTTGAGAGTTATTTATTGTTTCATAATGTATTATGCAGAAGGGAAATAGAAGTGACTTGAAATTGGGCTTCGTAATATCGCTACCAAGTCCGTTTGAATCCGAAAGCAATCAACAAACTAAAAGTTTCAGACATAGGGATGAAATAATAAAATTATTCTTGTTGATAAATAGGTGCATGTTGACACAAATTTGTTTAACAGACGTTACCCTCATCAGTCAAGGCGTCACTCCCCTATAGTCTGATTTGCTAATAAAGGAGAGGTCAGAAATCTAATTCAGATCAGAATGTACCAAAGTGAATTTCCTTAAATATATTTTTCACTCTCCTTCTAAGAAACTGTGGGTACATGTCCTATAATTTCCACCTTATCATACTTTCTTAGTTAAAGTAAATAATCTAAAAGCTGGGATATTTAGTGAGATGCAAAGTAAGAATAAAAAAGTCATTCAAATGTAAATTAAGCTAATTGTGTTTATCCATTAAAGAAACTTCTCTTGAAAAGAGAGGAGAATATTATATAAAAAATAAAATACATAAAAAATTAGTGTACTTTTTGAGTTATAATATCATTATGATTAAAGGGCGCCACTTACTTGAAGGAAAATATTCTCCGCTGAAGTTTTTTTTTCCCTTAGTATGTTTATTCTTAAGCTTTAAAAACACTAAAACAATCCCTGATCATACATTATTATAATTTATATTCTTGTGAACCTGTTAAAAAAAAAAGATAACTCCTTAATCAGAGAACGTGAAATGTCCCTCCAGGTTGACAACCAACAATGTAATGACACACTGCTACGCTGCCACCATCGTGTGTGTCAGGGGAGGAGGAAAGGTAGGGGTGACTGTGTTGGTTTGTGTGGAGTGCTGTATGTGTAGCCTACCTCTCAGGTGCATAAAGCGCCAACTTGGACGTCTCATTGCGCCACCATTTGGAGTCGCCTACCCTATGTTCATTATGTTCAAATAACTGTATTACTCTCTACAGCATATATGCGTAGTATTTTACCTGGAGATTTAGATAATCCTATATTATTAATAATCCTATATATTATTTTCAATCCTATATTATTAATAATCATATTATTTTCACTCGGAGTATACGTAGTATTTTTTAGATGTACTATAACTAGGTACATATTTTAATATAATCCAACACCTTATCTTAGTCAATAGTGGGTCTGTATCCTATTCTAAGGGTCCAGTGTTAAATTCCTGGCATGGTCAAAAAAATTACCATCTGTCAAATGTGGGTTTACCCTTCCACAGTGATGAATTAACGGCCGGGGGGATGGGTGTTGTGTCTGTTCTATTTTAAAGTTAATTTATAAGTTGTGTACTGATATATATCAGTTGGTTCAAAAATTGCATGTTAAATAACTTAAAACAAATAAAAAAATGAAAAAAGATTTTAACATAATAAAGTTTTATCGAGGTGTCTAACGAATTATGTAAACCATGTTTTATGACTTTTTGTTTCTTTTTCATGGCCTATACATAAATATTAATGACCAAAAAAATGCAAAGATAAAAATGCTTCTGGTCTAGATTGGACCGATGATAATATGGAGATCAGGAATCGAATCCCAGTCTAGTGTACTTAGAATGGTTTTCCCTAAATTGTTTTTCCGCTCTCCCTCCAAGCAAATGAGGGTACACTTCCTCTAAATTCAACCTAACTTTATTCCTAACATGTTAGCGTAATTAGTTCATATGCATGTAGGCCGAATGTGGAGAAAGACGTGGAGCTATTAAAATCTAAAATATCTATCCCCTCAAGCTAAATTTTCATTTAAAATTTCATAAATTCTTAGTACTAATTTTTGTTTTTTCAATTCTGATATGTCATCAGTGGGTTGTTTTTGTAGCTTTGAAATAATTTTTAAAGGGTTAAAAATAAATGGTAGGACACTATCGCACAAACTTTCTCATATTATGTCTTATTACTTTGAAGAAAATTTTCAAAAATAGTTTTTTGAAAACTACTCTTAGGTAAGTTTTCATAATAAACACAGATACGTCAGTAATGTAATTTGTATACATAAATTTTAAGCCAAATTGTTCAAATTTTCAAAAATTGCGTTTATTGTCAACTACCCTCAATTTATTTTTAATATGTAAAAATAAAAACTTATTCTTATTAATAGTGAAACACTATCCCAGATGCTCATTTTAAATTCAATATTTTAGGCTAATTAAAAAAATTACAAATATCCTATAATTTGTCGTAAATAAACTAGCCTAAAATAAATTATTTTAGAAAAAATAGGTATATTGTTATTGATCATGAGTTTCCTGATACCAATTTTAAAGAAAATCGTTTAAGCTATTTTCAAAAAATACAAATTTTACAAAAAGCCGGTATCAGCAAACTATTATAAAAAAATTTAATAAACATAATTATTTTTTGTGTAAAAACTTAAAAGGTACCAATTTTGAACCAAAATGGGAGAGCCATTTTTTTAGATATTCATTTTTTTTAAAGTAATTAATAAACTACCTTCAGACAAATTCTCTCCCCCTTCCCCCACCCAAAAGAAACACAAGTGACAGTTTATTTGTCATGTCAAACACTTTCCAGATAGGTCTATGTATTTTTTTTTTAACATTTAACGCCATTTTANTATAAATATTTCAAATTTTTGAAAATAGCTCATCAATAAACTACTTTTTTAAGAATTTTTATAAAAAAAATATACAATGTTGCTTGGGAGGTTAAACGCTCCCAAGATTTCCACTTTAAAGAAAATTGTTAGAATCATGTTAGAAAATATTGTAATTAGAAAGTCACTCATTCATAAGATATCCTTAATTTGAGGGCTAGGGTATAAATTTAATATATATGTATATATATTCTGATCCTGAAAGTTAATGTTATGACACTATAATTATTTTCAACACAATAATATCAATTTATAGCGTACATCAAAATGGGAACTTAAAATTATTGATTTTCATTCATCACATCTATTAAAAATTTTAATTTCGATATACCTCACCAAGAAAACATGTGGTACCTATAACAATATTTACAAATATTTATTACGAGGACGAGACACGATATTAAATTTCACCTCATTCTACGTCATTGTAATAAAAATTTCAAATATTTATAGATAGCAATTATTATTCAAATCAGTAAAATTATATACGTTCCCTCACTAAAAAAAAAGTAGCCGATACTCCCTCGTTCATTCGTTTTTATTTCCCAATTATTTTACGTTAGACCGATTGATTCCTCCAATAAACATTTATCTCGGAATTTTTAATTTGTGAAGCATTTTTATATCGATGTGAAAGAGATATAATGATTCCATGTAGTTAAATTAAACTACATATTATTGAAATTAAACTTTTAATATATTTCATAACAACCATAGTGGGTTTTTTAGAATCGCGTCTTACTACCCGTTCGTGTGTACGCTTACGTACTAATTACGCTAATGGTTTTAGAGATTAGGAAAATATAGTTAGAGGAAGTGTACTTGCACTTGTGTGGAAAACTATTTTGGGAAAAACCACTCTCATTACACCCAACCGGGATTCGCACCTCGATCTTCCCGCTACCGTCTAGTCTACTGCGAGAGTAGAGTCCTAGACCATGCAGCCACCGAAGAGGGTAATAAACGTAGTTTATTCCGTAATAAAGTATTGTGTTAAGCTATAGAACTCTGTCAACGATTTATTCTAAATATAAACTACATCAAAATTGAATTTGATTGACAAGTCCATACACAAAAATTCGGACATCACATTCGGACACGTGTTTGTCAGTCCAAGAGGGGGCGGGGGAAGTTACACATGACGTCACAGGCCATGAAAATATTCTCCAAGAGGGGGCAGGGAAATAGTCATACGTGACGTCATAGTCCATGAACATATTCGACTGCATATGATTGTATAATGACCGCTTGCTATATAATTTATTTATTTTTAGAGCAACATCTTAATACCCGTCTGGGTTATACGCTTAAGTACTAATTACGCTAATTGGTTAGGAATGAGGAAGGTTGAATCTAGAGTAAGCGAACTCACACTTGCATGGAGAATGGAAAACCATTTAGGAACCCCCCTTCCACACAATTCACCCGACCGAGATTCTAACCTCGATCTCCCCGTCCTCGGCAGTCTAGGTCAATAAGATGCCAGAGAGTTAGCTAGCTACGCCATCCTAGGTGGGTCTTTACTATAGATATGTCGTTCGGGAACGAACATTTCGAACTGAACAACTCTCCCAACTGAATTAGCCTAACCATCTAATCACCTTGAAGCGAACTACGACAGAAGTGACAGTAAACAAACGTCACTCCTCGGCTAAACTCGTTTATAAAAACGAAGTGACAACTAAGGATGAAATATCGAAAGAGATATATCGATACTTTACTCTTTTCAAGTTTCGGAAGAAATGTATCGATACACCCCACTCGTATATCAGAATAACAGAAATAACAAGTATAGGTGTCGAAAGAATAGCTAGTGGATCTACTCTTACGTATTCACACGTCAAATCATGTGAGCTATCTATTTTTAACCTCCCCCTCTTCGGTGACCACGTGGTCTAACGCGCTACTATCGCAGTGGACTAGACTGCCGATGACGGGGAGATCAAGGTTCGAATCTGGTTTGGATGTACTGAGGCTGCCTTTTCCAAAATGGCTTTCCACTCTTCCTCCTCGAAAATGTGTGACAATTCATATAAGTATAGCCTTCCTAGCCCCTAAATCCATTGGCGTAATAGGCGTATAGCCCAAATGGGTAGTAAGACGTGGAGCTAAAAAAACAATGTTGATCTTAATAAAAGTTGTCTGTACCAAAATCCTACTATATTGCCTTCAACTCCAATTAATAAGCACCAACAAAAATTTTCAAAATTTGTGAATATTACATTTGATGTGAATGTCCGTTGTTTAAAGATTATTTCGATCTCCCCAGATTCACTATTCATGTACAATTAATTTCTTTCTCCATGTATTATCATAGGATAATAATGTGACTTGCATGAGTTTAGCTCGTCCGTAGAAAACTTAAATTTACTATAAGTTGTTGATCGGTCGTTCACGAACAATTAAATAATACTTAGCACCGCGTCTTACTACTCGTTCGGTTTATACGCGAACGATCGAACTACAAGCTATTTGTCGGTCTTTCGCGAACGATTGAGCTACAAGATGTAAGTTGGTCTATCGTGAACGATTGAACTCTAGGTTGTATGGAGGTCACTTGCGAACGACTAAGCTAAACACATGAACTTTTCGTTTCATTGAAATGAACTACTCTGAACTGTTCCTATTAGGCAATATTAAACGGTTCCACCCAACTTTCCCAATATAGTTACATGAGTATAGGTTACACGACTCCTTCCATAGCTTAATTGATAATTTGATGACCTGAAAAGGTGAATTTTAGTTTAAATTAATTTTGATGACCTGGTGGTCTAGAGGTAAGGTGTCAGGCTCCTGTGCAGGAGGCCGGGGTTCAATCCCCGGTCCCGGAACAGATTTATCTGATAACCAAAGCCTTCCTTCACCTTTGACAAGACGTGTATTAATCACAACCTGTGGATGTGGGGAATGTCAGGCCTCCACCGTGGTTCGGATTCCACGTTAAACTGTAGGTCCTTCATTTCATCTCACAATCACCCTACCATTACACATTAGCGTAAGTGCGTTTAACCCGAACGGGTAGTAAGACGTGGTGCTAATACTAATACTAGTTTAAATTAATTGAAGTATTATTTGGCATATAGGGGTCTATTAGGTCAAACCTCCCAGAAAAACCCTTCAGCCCTTTTTTTATCAAAAAAAGGTGCCTAATCAAAAAACGTAGTGTTAGTCGCTCCAGTTGACATTATTTAGCGGGTGTGTATAATCGATGTGAACTTTAAACACGTGTAACGATACACAGCACCCTAACATGAACACTGACGCATTCTAGTGGCTATTATTTAAAACACACAGGTCTTTCTCAGTACCGTCCGCTACCACGGCTGCGTGATGTCGCTACAGTAGCTACTACTGGTGTTCAATGATGTTTTATCATCATAAAAACATTTCATGACATGACGCCTGTAGTTAGGCAGTCCCTCTTCATGGGAAGAGGGGCTAGCTCTACTTTCATATATTCATACGTCAAGTCATGTGATCTGCGGCGTTCACTTTTGGCGTATATTATCAAAACAATAGTATTAATAATTGAGAGTATATTTTGTTTCTTTTAGAGCTGTCAGAACGCCCTTCTTATGAAAATGATGGTGTAGCTATTTAGGTTTGTTCGGTGAGGTGAAATAAATGTACGTACAAACTTATGACTCAGAATTATATGCAAAAAATAATAATCTGTGTGAATGGCATTTTTATTGTGATTTTTGGGCACCCTTGTTCTTTGATGTACCCCATTACGCCAGCTCGCACTCGAGACATACCAACCAAGCGGCCACCATCTGTTGGTGAAGATAGTACCAAGCTATCTGATGTAATCAAAGCAAATGTCTTATCTTCTGCTATCTTTATATTTTTTATGTATTTCTAGTTGGGTTTTTTTTCTATTAAATATTAATCTGAATCTCGGTGTTTGATGTGCCAGGTGGGTTGGTTGAGAGCCGAGGACCAGACGATCCTGACCTTGCACAACAAGGTGGTGACACACAACTCCCGCATCAGCGTCACTCACGACAACCACCACACGTGGCATATCAGACAGATGGAGGCTGACAGAGGCTGCTACATGTGTCAGATCAACACTAGCATCATGAAGAAACAAGTTGGCTGCGTTGATGTCCATGGTAAGTCAACTCCTACACCATTGTCAGACAGCCACGGATAACATGTATTCATATCAGACAGATGGAGGCTGACAGAGGCTTCTACATGTGTCAGATCAACACTAGCATCATGAAGAAACAAGTTGGCTGCGTTGATGTGCATGGTAAGTCAACTCCTACACCATTGTCAGACAGCCACGGATAACATGTATTCATATCAGACAGGTGAAGGAGGCTGACAGAGGCTGCTACATGTGTCAGATCAACACTAGCATCATGAAGAAACAAGTTGGTTGCGTTGATGTGCATGGTAAGACAACACCTGTATCGTAGTCATACAAGCAAAGATGACATATTCACATCAGCAGGTGAAGTAAGATGATTAAATTTAGTCTTGGGCAGTGGCGAAGCGAATAATCTTTACGTAGGGAGGGGGGGGTGAACTTGGTTAAAACTGTGCTGTGTCAGAGGTGAGTAGTGCTAATATTCAATGTGTGGCCATCGGGAACTGTTGAGAATTAAGGGAATTTTCATAACATGAAGTATCCAATGTATTCAAGGGGAGTGTAGTCTTGGAACAAAATTGTTATAGTTTCTTTAAATTTGAAAAAAAATCAAAATTTATTCATCAGTAGACTAACTCCAAAAAACCAAAGTATATTCTTATTTATAGAGATGGGACGTTTAAATCCCTCGAATTCTATGGCGTGAATATGGGAGAAACCACACCCCCGGCAGATGGGGCTCCAATCCACCCCCCATTTGGGAAACTCACATGGGCGCCCATGTAATATGCCCCCCCACCCCTTTCTCTATACGAGAAATTAAAATCATGCTGATATCGAAATGCTGACAGATAAACTTGATAAAGTAATACATTTTGAGAATATGGGTTTATGACCCTCTGATACTAGGCCTACAATAAAATTTTAATCTACAAATTAATTTAAAAAATACTCAGTTCGTCATTTCGTAAGGACTGTTACGTTGGCTGCCCTGTATTTTATTATAATATCTTATTAGGTAGTCCTTGACAGTATTTGGTGCCACTGTTCTGAAAGGAATGTGCTTAGAGATCAGTTTAATCCTATATTTCTAGAATATGTATCTTGATTTTGACTCTTAAATTATGTTTCGAATCTCGAATATTTAAAAATGTACAATTTTAGTTAAAGGGAAAATATTTAAAGCTCAATTTAAAAAAAATCTTTAATGCTAGGTGTCACTGACAAATAATATTTTTGTTTATCATGTCTATTACAAAAGATAAGAGAGCCCTTTATCAGAATTACTGGTTATAGATTTAGAGCTCCTGGGTTTGATATCCGGTGCTCACAAATTATTTCTGTGAAGTAGTGCGTCTTGATCTGTATCAAACTCAGCCTCGTGAGGACAAATGAGGAGCTACTTGAATAAAGAAATAGCGTGTCTGGTCTGAAAAACTGAGATTAACAGCTGGAGGGTTCACTGTGCTGATCCCATGACACATTTTATCCGCAAATGTTGGCACTATCTCTGCCAACAGACGGCGGATGCTTGGTCGGTATAGCTCATTCGAGGGCCGACACCGTAGAGTTTTGTTATTATATTTTAAAAAAATTGTCCTTTTTTCATTTTTTGTTACTCCCCCAATTACACAAGTCTATAAAGAACCTTTTACAAAGTGCTTACATTTTTTTATTTGAAGTCAAGGTCTTCCTAATTGTACTCGAGATAATTTATGAGATTTTTTTACTAAACTCAAATCTCTCGAATTCCATAGGATTCAAGGGATTTGAGGATTCAAGCGTCCCACAGATAAATCTGCTATATAATTCAAGGCATCAAGCGTCCCATACATAAATCTACCATAAGATTCAAGATTCGAGATGTCAAGCATCCCATAGATATATCTACCATAGGAGTCAAGGTATTCGGAGATTAAAGCGTCCCATAGATAAATTTACCATAGAATTCAAGGATTAGAGGATTCGAGCATCCAATGGATAAATCTATCCTAGGATTCAAGGATTCGAGCATTTCATAGAGATATCTACTATAGGATTCAATTAATTCTAGGATTCGAGTGTTCCACAGATAAATCTACCTTAGGACTCAAGGGATTTAAAGATTCGAGCGTTCTTTAGATAAATCTACCATAGAATTCAAGGATTTGAGAATTTGAGCACCCCATGGATAGATCTACCATAAGATTTAAGAGATTCGAGGGATTGAGGATTTGAGCGTCCCATAGATAAATATATAATAAGGTTCAAGGGATTCAAGGATTTGAGAATTTGAGCACCCCATAGATAGATCTACCATAAGATTTAAGAGATTCGAGGAATGGAGGATTTGAGCGTCCCAAATATAAATGTCTGAGACACATCAGATAAACCTGTCGTGACGTGTGTATGTACCAGTTCCTCCGGACATCCTGTACGAGGAGACCAGTGCTGACCTGTCCGTGCAAGAGGGAGAGAACGCGACGCTGGTCTGCAGGGCGAACGGACACCCCCCTCCGCGGATCACCTGGAAGAGAGAAGACGGGGAACACATCATCATGAGGAAGGCGCTCAGAGAGATGGTCAAAGGTAAATTTATAGATCGACCAATATGTTTTGACGTGACTGTATCGTCTTTTTTATTAGTTTTTTTTCAAATATCGCTTGTTCCAGCTATTCTAATATATGATAATTACTCTAACAGGGTAGGGATTAGGAAGATAACATTTTAAAGGTAATAAATACACCCACGTTTGCGTGGAAGGAGAGCGGGAAAACATTTAGGAACAATTACCCTCATCATACCCAACCATGGTTTGAACCCTGACCTCCTGATCATCAGCAGGCCAGTGTAACACTAGAGTGACACCTAAGAGACCATTTTTCCACTGAAGTGGGTCTAAAAAATAATTATTTACTTATTTAATTTTTTTTAGTTCGACAGTTAAAATGAAATTAATTTCTGTTGGAATGCGCCATTCGGATTTACAATGTAAATTAAACGACATGTTGGGTGTTTGCCCTCAGTGGAAAGCTATAACGGGAGTTTACTCCACTTCTGGAGATTGGACCGAAAGCAGATGGGAGCGTACCTCTGCATAGCCTCCAACGATGTACCTCCTGCAGTCAGCAAAAGGATCATCCTCAATGTCAACTGTAAGTTCAGTAATTCCCCGGTAGTTTACTCCTGCAAGCCATACATACATACCTGATCACGTTGTTCCCTTACAAGGTAGGCATCTTCACTAACTTTCTACAAACTTCCCTATCCTTGCATACTCCCTTTGATTCAACAACATGCATACACCGAGTCATACATGCTCTTTTATTCTTAAAATTCTTAATGTTTATCTTTTTCACACATTCATCTACAACATTTAGCCACATCTTCTAGGTGACCTGGCGGTCTAGGGGTAAGGTGTCAGACTTCTGTGCTGGGGTCCGGGGTTCAATCCTCGGTCCTGGCACAGATTTATCTGATTCCACCGTGGTTCGGATCCCACGTTAAACTGTAGGTCCTCCATTTCATCTCACAATCACCCTACCATTACACATTAGCGTAGGTGTTTATAGCCCGAACGGGTAGTAAGACGCGGTGCTAATAATAGTAAATCAAACACTTTACCTTCATATATTTATTTCGTCACTGGATATACATTCAGCCTCTCAACATGTTCAAACCAACGTAAGACGCTTCCTTCACATTGCTCTATTGGGTTCCCTTTCAAAACGCACTCATTTGGCGAGCAATCATTATTGACATTGTCCATACGAGTTTTCCCACATACATTTCTTGGATATCCAATAACATTCACCTTGCTCTTGTGTTTCTCCTGATAGGCTCACGCTTCACACCCCTAAAATAACGTTGGCGTCAACACACTTTTATATCCTGCCATTTTTTGCCTCTTTCGATACTACTTAATTCTTCAAATTCCTTCACCTCCCACCATCAATGACTTTGTCATCATCAACAACACAGAATCTTTACAGCGTATTTATCAGGAAGGAGGAGAAAGACTCAAGTCTGAATTTTATAGGTAGCCCACTTTCAACCACCAACATTTATTAAAAGTCACTAAAATTTGCCATTGGGCAAATATATTTTATTTGATTTATTAATTAAAAATTTATCAAAAGCTTAACTAATAATTCCTCGTGAATTACTCTATGATTTTTTTTACATTAATAACCAAACGGACTAATAATATAAATACAATTAGTAATAATTTTATTCACGCCATTGTGACAACATTAGATTCCAGACTTCAAATAACGAGCTAGACTGTGTAAAGATACCAATTCATAGCCTTCCATTGTTTTTGCCTGCCCTCTGAAGTGTTAATTGGCCAATCTGTTGATTAGAAAAAGTTTGTAGCTACTGTAGTAATTTATCGTTACATTAAAAAATTATAAAATAGTAAACTAGTTATATACCAGAGTGACGATTATGCAGCCTAAAATGACAGAATTCCTGGTTGGATAACGGAAAAGCCGGATAGTACGGAATCCAAGTAATAATAATTTTCAGTATGGGTCTGTCTACTTTTTTTAATTTTCACAAAATATTTAACTTTGTTTTAATAGAATCTGCCCATTTTCTGATTGCGGCGTAAAATAGGAATACAGTAATTTTCAGGAGACATTAAAAATTAACAAAGAAAGAAATATTTTAAATCTTTACTCGAGAGTAGGCCTACATTATTTTGGAAATAGAACAACGACTATAAATCAAGAACAAGTGAATATAGATCGTCGAATGTATTACATTATAAATTCAGTAAAAGGTTGTATAATGTATGTATTGGTTTGTTTATTTTACAACGCACTTGTTAACATCTAGCACCTGGCCGGACAATCCGGAAGATTGGATACACACTACTCTAATGTATTGTGGTTGATTTAATATTCATATATTACAGCGTATGTACTCATTTTGAACAGTTGCGCCTATAATCAAAGTTCCAAACCAGCTGTTGGGCGCTCCACTAGGAACAGATGTGCAGCTGGAGTGCTATGTAGAGGCTTTCCCCAACACAATCAACTACTGGGTCAAGAATAGAGGAGAAATGTTGTTAGATGGGTGAGCTATTAACTAATATATCAACTACTGGCTCACGAACAGAGGAGAAATGTTGTTAGATGGGTGAGTTATTAACTAATATATCAACTATTGGGTCAAGAACAGAGGAGAAATGTTG
>CABEEJ010007403.1:0-26844 GCA_901482245.1 Timema douglasi | reverse complement strand
CCCCAATGGCTTCCTCACTCCCACATTACACATACACACTGTATATTTTTAAATCTATATGAACAAAATAACAAGACACCACTCATGGATTATGTATACATATATAGGCCTATATATATATATAAAACACTATTACTTGAATAAAACCATTACAAACCTAATTTTAGATTATTTTATCATCCTGCATGTCTTATTTTACAGGTTCTTTAATTGTTTAAAATAACATTTTACTGTTTGAGAACTTATCTGATATTGAACTTGTAATCACACGTACTTTTACTGCCATGACACCACGTAAAGAATATAGTGGTTGATCTCAATAGCATTCAAATATATGTATCTTCAAAGTAAACAAGTCTTAAAGTTAAATTAGTAGACAGTGAGGCTCAACGGTGGTTAGGCGTCTGGACTAGTCAAATTTCCAGCTCGCTATTATTTTCCTTAGCACCGTTTCTTATTTCCCGGTTGGGTTATGCATTTATGTACGAATTATGCTCCGATATTCAGGGATTGGGAAGGTTATATTTAGAGTAAGTGTAATCGCATTTGCTTATAGAATGTGTCAAATCATTTAGGGAAAAACCAACCCCAATATACCTTACCAGAATCGAACCACGACCTCCCCATCAAAAGCAATCTAGTCTATTGCGAGAGTAACGCCTTAGGCCATGTGTCCACTGAAGTGGGTAAATAAGATGTTTGTGAAAAGTTGTGTTAATTAATATCAAATTAGCTAGCTTTGCAATAAATATGATGGTATTTGGCTAAAATATTTAGTCTAAGCATTTAATATATGTGGTTGAGGCTAATATTATTATTATTATTAGCACCGCGTCTTACTACCCGTTCGGGTTATACGCACTTACGCTAATGTGTAATGGTAGGGTGATTGTGAGATTAAATGGAGGACCTACAGTTTAACGTGGAATCCGAACCACGGTGGAGGCCTGGCATTCCCCACATTCACAAGATGTCTTGTCAGAGGTGAAGGGAGGGTTTGGTAATCAGATAAATCTCTGCCAGGACCGAGGATTGAACCCCGGCCGCCAGCATAGAAGTCTGACACCTTACCCCTAGACCGCCAGGTCACCTTGAGGATAATAAAACATTTCAAAGCAAGGCGATGCTATAGCTATAAGTAAATATATTTTTATAAATACTATATGGTGTGATATAAATCAGAGGCTACTAGAATAATTTCGTAGATGTTATTAGAGTTATTTAGATGTGAAAGTCTTACCAAATTTCTACCAAAAGAATCTCGCCACATTAGTTATATTTCAATGTTGCCGATAAATTGAGCCGCATCCGTATTTTATATGAAACACTCTCAAGTTTAATATGAAATATTATGCATGAAATGAATGTACCAATATTTCTATAAAAATACTATTTATATTGTAAAATTGCTTTCGTTGAAGGATACAAAGTCAAAACGAATATTTTCACCTTATTGTGAGAACAACTGTTTATGTTGAGTTATAAAAACAGTTTTTGTGTGTGGTTGTCATGTATGAGATACACCTAAGTAAGTTTATAAGTTTTTAGTTAACAACTTACATGTCCAATTATCAAATTGACTAATTTCATAGGTGTCAACGGAGAAAAAGCTCAAAAAGAGTAAATACCAAATCTAGAAATAAACAATCTGTTAAATATTTAGCATGAAAAGCATTAATGGTCAAGATTATCAGGTATGGAAGCTTATTTAGGTGCAATGAATTAATTTTTTGAAATGTAGTGAAATTTTAATTTCTATAATATTTTTAATGTGTTAGTTTACTAAACTATAATATTGATTACTTTTATAATTTTCCTACACAAACGTTATTGGATGAACAGTATCAATGGTAGCGAATGATAGATATATAGCCTATATGTGTTAAAATAAATTTTATACTGGATAAATCTATACGTTCAAATGTATTTAAATGAATTCGTGAATTGGCTATCATCAGATAACAATCATAATTGTCTTCCACTATCTCAAGTTTAAGTTTTACTATAATATATATACACAATATAAACTAACATACACATGAGCTTAAATATAATTATTTAATATTAAAAGTTGAAATTTTCAGACCCAAGATATTAATAATAATGAACTTTTATTTATTTGAGAAACTATACAAATATTTAAATTCATATTTATATAATAACTATACATTATTATTCATATAGTAAATAATTTATGAAAAGCGTTTTAATACAAGAGATTGTGAAAAATCACAAAAGTTTACCACAAAATAATAGGCCTTGGAAAAAAATAGTTAATACAATTTTTTTTAAATGCATGCACAAATAACTACCTATATTTTAATAACTTGTTAACCTAATGCATATTATATTGTAAATGGTCATACTATCGTGATATTATATTAATCCAGTATATTTGGATTATATTGTTTATAAGATGTATCTCCTTTAAATAACTTTTACGTTTCATATCAACATTCTAGTTCTCTTTAAAATTAACCAGAAATTGTTATGTATGGACCTATTTTTAAAATGAACGCGCCTCCGAGCTTAAAGGGAAAAAAACCTTCTCATTTTCAGCTCACGTACTTGCGGAAAATAGAATGAGCATAAATTTCTCCAGGTTTTACCTTCATGGTTATAAAAAACAATGGTTATGATAAGGAATACCTTGCAATATTTACCAATGTAAAAATACTATATTATAAATTTTAGGTATGTGAGAGAAGTATTTTTTTTTTATCTCCGTGCTAGTTTAAAATTGAGTTTGAATGAAAATATCAAATTTTATTTGAGTACGAGTAATGTAATGCAATATTTGTTATATTAAAGTTGCATTTATTTAATATATACATGAATAAAACCATAAAATAATTATAAGGAAGAAATAATTTTTTGACAATTTTTCTAGACAAATTATTTTTTTAAATATATTTAATATAGTTAAAACAATACTTTTAATAATAAGACGAAAGTAAATATTGAACAACTCTGTTTCCTATAAAATAATACCTAAAAATCGATTAAAATTAATAAGATTTGATATTTTCGAGATAAATTAAAAATTAAGATTACTTTAATTTTTCAGAACTTTGAGAAAAACAAAATGCTAATTTAGTTTTAACAACTTAAAATAATTAGAGATATGCTAAATATTCTCTTTAGGATTTTACTTTAGTTTTTTACAAGAGTAGAACTCATCCAACTTTTGGATTAAATGAAATGGTTTCAACTTGTTTAAATAATAAAACTTTAACGAGGTGTGTCTCTTTAAAGATTTAATAAAATAATACAGACTTAGATAATGCTTGCTAATACAGATAAATAGAATGCAAAAAGTTAAATATAAGAAGTGATGGTTAATGCGTCATAGCATTATTTAATTAAAGTCAAAGCATTAGATAAAACATCCAATGATATGAGTAAAAAGGTTAAACAGTGGAGTGTTGTTATATAAATGGTTAAATATTTAACAGTAAGCCGCAAGTCAAGAGAATAATAAAAATAATGTACACAGTAGTAATTACAATAACAGGCATTAATAACCAGAAATAACCTTAAAATCAAATTTAGTAAAAATACAAGTTGAATAGAAATGGGTTAACCCACTTTTTAAAGTAAATTTCAGCAATATGAATGAAAATTTAACCAATTGTAAATCTAAAAAATAGAATTAAATTAAATAAAGTAGAACTTAAATAAAAAGTAATAACTAAACGTTGAATATAAACAGTGTAAAATGAATTAAAATGAATTAAAACTTGAAAAAATAACATGAATTGTGAACATAATTGAAAAGATTTTAAGCATTATCTAAGTCTATATTATTTTATCACATCTTACACTCCTTACGAAAGAGTATTTTATAATGTTTTCTAAAATGTTCTTTAAAGATTGTCATGAAATATAATTTTTCATTTTTTTGTGATTTAATATTCTTACTTACTTTTTCTAGAGCACTAAGAAATCCAAAGTTAATTGTCACACTTACAAAAGTATGACACCTATTCCTATCTTAAGCTAGTTCTATCCAGTCCACTTCATTACACCTTATCTCTTGCAGGTCCAGTCTAACGTTACCTTCACATCTGCGTATAGCTCTTTCCAATGTTCTCTTCCCATTGAATTTTCCAGTAAATAATCTAAACACTGTTCTAGATTCTCCCACTCACACTGCATGCTCTGCCCATCATAATTTGTGAGATTTGATTATCCTTACAATGGCTTCTGATTATTACAAGGTAGGTAACGAATAATTATGTAACTTCCTCCACTCTTAATTATCTTAATTTTTTAGCACCGCGTTTTACTACCCGTTTGAGATAAATGCTTATATTCTATTTACTCTAATGTGATAAGGATGAGGAGGGTTATATGTAGATTAAATATCCCCGCAATTGCTTGGAGGAAGAATGGAAAAAACATTTACGAAAATCCTTTCTCAATGCACCCGACTGAGATTGAACCCCGATTTCCCCATCAATGGCAGTCATTCTATTGCGAATGTGACACCTTAGACCATTCTTTCACTGAAGTGGATATTTTCATCTTAATATTCATTGATTATTATTCATGTTGCAAAAGAATTTATTCTTATAGCATTGAAAATGATAAAATCTGTTTTCGTTTCATAATATTTATAAAGTCAAATGTTAAACAGCTATGATCACTTATAGTAAAAATTATAATTATTTGTATGTATTTCGGGTTTTAATACGTGATAATCCTTTGTGTATAATAGACTATAGTACTTTCCTGATAAAAGTAGTACATATTACTGAATTTTTAACATCAGCAAATTTTTAGTTCTTAAAATTTATATTATTTAAACCAACTTAATATCTACAGCACAGCAAGTCCACTTTAAAATGATAGGAAATATTATATTAGCCACATATTTAAAATTCAATATATGTGGCTCTGAGTGATATTGAAGTACGATAATTTTATATATATTTTTTTACCATGGTTTTATTTTGTAAAAAACAACAAATTAATCAGTAAATGGTCAATGAGCCAGCGTTTAGTACAAACCACACCTTCCTTGTGTCCATTTAATGGAACATGCAGGGTTTGGGTGAACATACTATATGTGCTAGAAGTGGGAGTAGTTTATTTATATTGCTTTATGTTCCTGCGGGAAATGTTTTTTCTAATCTATCCTTAGGTCCACTATGAAGCCAAGAATCGGACTTGACACGAACTACAATATATGCTCAATTAGTTGTTTTTATATGCATGTAATATATATTCATGAAATAATAATAAAGCACATTTTTCAAATAATGTTTTTCATATGATTTAAAATGAGTATTATTGATCCTAACAGTCATAAGTAATTAACATTGGGATTTTTTAGCACCACGTCTTATTATTATTATTATTATTATTATTATTAGCACCACGTCTTGCTACCCGTTCGGGTTATACGCACTTACGATAATGTGTAATGGTAGGGTGATTGTGATGGAGGCCTGGCATTCCCCACATTCACAAGATGTCTTGTCAGAGGTGAAGGAAGGGTTTGGCAATCAGATAAATCTGTGCCAGGACCAAGTATTGAGCTCTGGACCCCAGCACATAAGTCCAACACATTACCCCTAGACCACCAGGCCACCCCAAAATCCTATTAAGTACATAATATTTGAGGGCAAGTTATGAAAAAACTATGAATAATTTGTTAATTTAAAGATTCATGGCTAAAATGGTTCATCGTACTCAATTACGATTGATATAATAAGTAATGTACATTCATTCATTCAAATAATACATATTTGCGTATTTGTTAGAGTGTAATTTAATAAATAAAATTTTAATCTTGAAGGAATATGCTTTGATTTAACATTGTTCAAAAAATTCTAAATAAAATATGTATTTATTTGTAGTTAAGTAACGTCAATTGGATTCATCCGTTTTGTTAATTTCCTTAAAAGATATTTTAAATATATGTTTATCTCACTTAACCGAATATTGCTTTCTACCACATGAACGGAATATATTGCGCAACCTCAAACTAATCCTTTTTGTTCTTGATTCCTCCAACCGTGTAAATACACTCACTCATTAAAACTGCAGCAACCACACGAGGCTAACCTTTGAAGTCACGTCCAGTTACGTTTTTATTTCCGTACTTCTGTGGTGGTGTACGTTTTCTAGTTGATTCTGTCTTAACAACTGTTTGCGTCCGTTCAAACCTTCCGCTACCTTTACTTCACGCCTTATCTTCCTATTGTCTTCACTATTATAAAGTGACCGCCTTCTTGGTCTAAGGGTCAACACCCTTGGCTACTGATCTAAGGCTCCTAGGTTCTATTCCCGGTGGTAACATATATATTTTTCCTGAAAGCGGGACTATTCAATTAATCACTCATCAATTAATCTTATTGCGGGTATGACGTATAAACAACCTTCAAGATATATCCACAGAACGGATAAAAAATCTTGATACACGGAGGGAGGGAGGGAAGGGGGGAGGTACGGTGCACTGTACAGATTTTCTAACGCTTATATCTTAAAATATACATTTACTAAAAACTTGTAAGATTTGTGAAACAAACCAATAGTTCTATCCATTGTTGTAGAAACACTTCACTAAAGATCATAAGTGAAATAATATACATTGTCATTTACTCTATGGCTTTAGAAACTAGGAACACTGTTACATACAATTTGAGGAAAGAGAAACATCTCTGTCCACTAAAGAGAATAAAAATCAATTTCAAATTCAAAGAAATGAATTTAAAAATATATGTATATACGTATCTTTCAGAAACTATCGGTCTTATATATTTCAAATATAAGATTTTTTATCTTTAACAGTACTATAAAATTTCAACGATAAGTAGTTTCATATCTAAAATAATTGTGGAAAAATGATAAAAAATTTAAAAATTTCCTAATGTAAAAAGTACCCTCAAAGTCATCTTCACGGGAAGATAAGAATTGACATCTTGTTTATATTGATCAACAGTGTCTAGATAAAAAATTTAATCAAAATCGTCACAGTGAACTTTGAGAAAATAAATTTCTCTTTTTGATCTTCAGTAAACTACCCTTAAATTTAGGGTTAGATATCCAATTCCAAAAACCCCTGGAGGAACTCTTATGAAAACCCCAGATACCAAGTTTTAGCCCAATTGGTGAAATAATTTCGTGTCTAGTCCGAGAAACAGACAGACAGACACAGACAGACAGACGGATGAAATTTCGATAACAACATTTTTTGTTTCAGGGGTTCATGAAACATCAACATTTATCAAAATCTCAATTACAATTTTTTTTTGACGATCACAATACTTTTTCTCCGAGGTGCGAGAGAAAGTTAAACAACTCTTATAAGTCTTCCCTCTTTCTTAATATCCTTCTTCTCCCTCTTTCTATATTATCATTCGATTTTTATTCATTGCTTTTAAGGCACACCTTTAACACTCAAAGATAGGACCTGCTTTGGTGGCCACGTGGTCTCAGGAACAGGTTCTGACACAATTTTTTATTCGCAGCCCTTTCTCATTAGAGAAAATTACTAGTAACCTTGGGCAGTAATAGATATTTAATTAAGTAGAGTTGTCTTATACTTTAATATCCGATGTGAAGCAGTTTTAGACGATATTAAAAATGGCTAATTAACTTTTTTTTTTGCAAAAAATGCACACGTACAATTATAATTTAATAATAGTTATTACATTTTAATATTTTTCATACTTTACAAATATAGACAAAATTAAGAAAAAAAGTTAAGTTAACCGTTTCAAATAATTAGAAATAATCATTAAAACATTTATGTAAGATGGATGAGCTTGGGAGGTTGGTTATTTTGTAATAGTAAAAAAATTGCTCTCTTTTATCAATGGAAGACAACAATTTATCTTGATGATTTCAAACAATGATTCATGTCGGATGATGTTTATGTCTGCAATAATCTTAACCAAAAGAAAAAGATAGTTTGTAGTCTACTATAACGTCAATAGTTCTATAATAAATGTTTAATATACTAGTATTTACGTTTTTCAATGTTTCCAAGTCCCCCGCGACTCTTGGAATGGTCGTGACCAGCAGTTTGAAAACTTGTGATATAGGGCGTCCCTCTAGCAATAAACTAGCTTGCCTATTAAGAAGAGAGCTAGGTTCGGTACCAGTCGAGGGTGGTGTAGGTGGTTTTTCATAAATGGTTTTCCACCCATACTTCAGTAAAATGCGGGTAAACTTCATCTACATCCGATCTTACTCATCCTTAACACAGTAATTAGTACATAAGCGTACAGCCCAAACAGATAATAAATGGCACAGCTAAAAATAAAAAATAAATCAATAAAAAATCAAGCTAGGGTGGAATGTAGCTCGAGTGAGTTCAGTTATTTTTATCTATTTATTGTAAAAATATTTTTTTGTTCCAAATAAAATATGTCTCTAATGGATACATTTAGTTTAATCTGGTGTATACAGTTACTGAAGATTACTTCGGAGTAATAAATAGCCAAGTAAATGTATTCGGTGAGTGAAATGGCAAAATACACTACACGTTTGTTCTTGCAGATTGAAATGCATTAAGAGCACGTGTACTTTAATCAGAAATATACATCAACTAACGTTTACCTTGTACAATGTTAGTCACATGACTCCACCAACGATAATGAGAGATGGTATCATTTGAGAGAAGATCCTTTGACACTAGAAGGCCAAGAGAGGTATAAAATGTTGACCATGAGGAACGAGTTCTTCGTAGTGTGGATGAAGATAGTTTAAGAAGAATTGTATTAAGGGAAGGAGTTAGTCATGCGACTATTAGGAATATTCTCCATGAAAACCTTCTGTACCCCTCTATCCTTCAACGAATACAGGGACTTACCGAGGCAGACGTTCCTTCAAAAAGAACATTTTGCCAACGTATTAAAATAAAAAAAAGTGTGATGTGGTCCTTCATTTCTTGGCATTCATTCTGTTCACTGATGAAGTTGGTTTTACACTCGATAGGGTATTCAACTACAATACTAACATAATAAATATCTGGAGTGAAAACAACCTTAAGGTGCGGCAGAAGGGCGCACGAGTAATTTTACATTTTTTTATAGCATTACATTTTTTTGGCAAAAATTAATCAAATATTTCTCCAGTAGCAATGTAGAGTTTAGTTTTCTCCACATGTTAATATCAACAGATCTTGAATATCTGTCAAGGGTGTCCTAGAATGTTGTAAAAACCTTTTAAATAAAGAGAAAAAGTTTTGACAAAATTCCAGGACACCCTTGACAGATATTCAAGATCTGTGCAGAAAACTAAACTCTATGTTGCTACTGGAGAAATATTTGATTAATTTTTGCCAACAAATTTATATTTTATAAAAACTAAAAAATACTTGCACTCCCTTCTGACGCACCTTAATGCAGCGTGGCAGGACAAACATCATCAGTGTGAACGTTTGGGTTGGAATCGTGCATAATCATTTAATAGGCCCCTATTTTTTGTTTACCTCCGTGGCTGACAGGAGGCTTTTATCTGTAATTTCTTCTAAATGAATCGCACTATTTAATGGACAATGTACCTTTGGATGTCGTACGGAAGATGTGGTTTACGTTCGATGGCTCCTCAGCTCACTTTAGTCGGAGAGTTCGTCCGTCCGTAATTGGATGTCCGTTTTCCTCAAAGATGAATGGGTCGCGAGGGGATCCATTTGAATGGCCTACTCGTTCACCCAATTTAAACCCAATGGATTTTTATCTCTGTGGACATTTAAATTTAATTGTTTACGTAACTTCTGTGCCGGATGTTGAGGTTTTAGGAGAAAGCATTGGAAATGGATGCGAGAAAATACGTAAAACTTCACGTTTATTTAATAGAGTACGACAAAACATGGAGCGCAGGTTCAGAGGATGCACAAAAGTAGGAGACCATTTTGAACAATTTTTGTAACCAAAAGCTATGCCTTGTAATTTTGGTCATTTCTATTTAAAACTATAGCTTAATTTGTTATTATCTATTTGATATTGTTAAACATTAAAATTACTCTTAGCTTAGAAACTAAACGTTTCTAGACCTATGGTTATATGAACTTTTTTTTAAATCGTTATGTCAATGGGAATAATCCCCTAAAATATTTGTTATCAATTAAAATATACTCTCTATAGTAATATTAACAGCTTTTGAATAATTATAATGAGTAGAGTGTCATTTGAACATAAACCTTTTCAAGATAAGTAATAAATTCCTGTCCAAGTTCCGTGATTCCCAAGACAAATATTCGAGATCTGTTGAGATTAATACACAAGTTAAAAATATAAACGTATCAAATGAAGAAGAGTTTTATGTATTTTAGCCAAAGGCGGGATTTATTTTTTAAAAAACTTAAAAATGCGGACCTTAGCTCGAGCTCAATTCTATACCACCTTAAAATGAATAATAAAGCAGATTTATATGAACCTTAATTTTATACATAATTTATTAAGTCACCTTGATATTATTTTTATCCATTTTAGCAACAAATTATTATATTAAAAATAATGTTATTATCTTTATTTCCTCTCTCTGATTTTATATACTTTCATTCTATCTCTTTACAACCTTTCTTTCTCTACGCCTTCCTCTTTGTCTCTAGAGTACTTACGCCTCGTTTGTCGATAGATGTGCTAAGCTTGAAGAAGTTTCCACACTATTCACCATTGATCTTGAGTAATGTGTGGGCTCGCCACCACAGAACCACCCTTAATGATTTTCAACTAAAGTTTAAATAGACTCTATTCTTCCCTAACCATTAAAGAACCAATACGCTGTGAGGTTGGCAAATGACTGCTACATTGAATAATAGATACATAAGAAGGGCTCCATGACTTAGTAGATTGAAAATGTTTTATACAAAAATGTCTTAGAATATTGAATTGAAAGTATTAAATTAAATAAATAATCTTTTAATACACTTTTTATATACAAGTAACTCATTGAATGGAAATTAAGGTGAATTAATTAATTAATATTTGTATTATAGCCCGATATTAAAAATAAATTATATATTTGGTACCGTGGAAGCTGTAAACGTGGCGGTTGCCGGTAATTGACCATGATTTCCACCATTAACTGGCTTATACTGGTGTATATTGGAAATGAGTGCTAGTTTCTAATATCCATCGGTGATTTCCGGAAGATGTTAAGTACATCCTGTGGATTTTGGAAAAACACAACAGCAAGGATTTTAATTCACTGAGTTTACTTGGATATTATTAATCATTGCCTCATTATAGAGAAGTTTCAAATAATTACACCAAAAAAGTTTTTACACCCTTGGAAAAAAAATTAGGCCACCATAGCTTAAAGATATTTAGGTTAGGTTAGGTAAGGTTAGATGAGGATAGGATAGATTAGGTTATGATTGATTGGGTTATGCTAGTTTAGGGTAGGTTAGGTAAGGGAGGCTAGGGTAGACTAGGTTGAGGCTAACTAGGCTAATACATAATTCATTCTCAATAGTAGCCTACGTAAACACACATGGCACAATACACAGCACAACTACAGCAGCACGTGTCCCTAAGCCATGTGGTTAATGTTGCGCAGATAGATGCGCAGTGTAATCGTCCTTTATTTCCAACATGCACAGATGTACCCTCACGAATACTGGTATTCGCCATTTTGGATCGTTCTATTAAGGATATACACCAGTGAAAGACCGTTAGAGAAATTGAAATTCCAACATACACTAGTGTGAACAAGTGAATCCTGGAAATCACGGACAATTACCGGCAATCATCACGTTACAGCTTTCACGGTGGTATAATATATAATGTATATATAATATCATATAATAATGTATACATAATATATTTATGCTGCTCAAATTCAATTTTAGTATACACTTTTATACGTAGCTAAGCCCTTAAAAATCATTTAATAAACATTAAATGCAGACGCATACCTCCAATCTATAAATATTAATTTATATTCTGAAATGATAACTTCAATCATCAATTTTAAAAAAAGTGAGAAAATAAATTAGTTTAAAATAATTTGCTTCGTAACAATAATTTATTTTACTTCTTTTATTAACCAGGTGATTTCACAAGTTAAAAAATACATTTTATAATAATTGCTTATGGAAATTGTTTTAATTACAGTTCGAACTTTTAAATATTCACATTATAATCAAAACGAGTTAAAAAGCATCTTAAAAGACATTTAATAGATGATTTTAGAAACAAAATGTTGAGTTCTAATGTTGTAAAACAAAGTTTATAGTCCAAGCATATAAAAGTTCAAACAAAACTTAATAATATGAATATTTAGTATGAATTTATATTATTTATGAAAAGTAATACTTAAATTATATTTATTGATTCTTTAACCAAGATAATTCGTATCGTTATATTTATATATATACATATATATATATGTATATATACATACTTTAAAATACCCCTAATACAATCACTTTGTGTGTGTATTTAATATGGTTTTGTTTAATTAATTCATTTATTTATTTCTCTATATGTATGAAAGGTTCCAATTTTCTACAAACGTAACAATTTATAATTTAATATAATTATTTATTGTCAATTTATACTTCAACTTCTTCTGTGGGAACATCATTAAATTTCATAAAACATTTTGAGTTAGATTACCTGACTCCACGAGATATTTGGCTAGCTACACAATTATAAAATCAATTATCTATAAGATTTTTGTTCAAGGGTTATTTTGTTGTGAACAAATTATATGATGACAAAATTTATAAAATATAAATATTTTCAAGATATATTTTTGTAATGTCATGCATCTATTCAATTATCGAATAGCAGCTATAGAATCAAACTAATGTTACAAATGTAAATTTGCCGAGATTATTTTGATTTATATAGTATTCTACAAAGGCTAAGCCAAATACATTTAACTATCTTCGTAAAATTTTACATATAAACATTGAAATATGTTATTTTTTATTTATTATTTACCACCGCGTCTTACTACCCGCTCGGGTTATACGCTGAAATATGTTATTGTATTATTACATTGTAAAGGTAGATATTATCTTTTATTCCTTTCTTTTATCTATATTTAAATTAATATTAATCAGTCAACTTGTTGATTTAAACTCTTTAAAATCTATCTTAAAGTTAAATAATATATTTTCTGAAAACTGTGACAGCTTGTGAACTTAACGTATATTATTTGCATTACGAAATTCTATTTTAATCGATTAGATTTGTTTGAGAACTGTCTTGTCCCTTTCAAATCCTTTTAAATCATGCAACTCTACTAAAAATATTAACTACAATGACGTGGACTGTGTGTTGATGACGTAATACTGTTAACTACATTTTCCATCAATCAAATAGGACAATCTCACAGAACAAGAGTGAAACACAACTACATTCAAAACACATCAGGGACAGCGAATAAAGTCTGGTTTTCTAGTGATGGGAAAGTCCAAGTTTAGATTATGGTAAGGTATATAGAGGGTGTTTTTACCTAATTGTTTTTCTCTCTCTTTCCCAACACGTGAATTCTTGTGCAGTTCCTCTATGTTATTCATATTCAATATATAGCCTGGGTGGGTGGTAAGAGATGAAGTCCCAAACCACCCCTCAAAAATTATTCTACAGTCATTTAGTGAGAACGTCATATATAATAATTGGTTTCAATTGAAATATATGTGTTCAGTTTAGATAAGAAAAGTGATATTGGAATATACATAACTTTTAAAATTTCATCCCCTAAATGTTCTCTCAGATAAAAACATTTACATACTTTTCACAAATGAACAGATGTAAGCAAACAAGACATTTAAGATGTTTTGAAGTTTTTTCTAATGGAAGCAACTTCTGGCCAATAACTCCACACTCCTAAGAGCTATGCCCGGACTCCACCGTCCGGACACATTGCCCAGAGCCACCCCGACCGGATTTTCGGAAACTTGTCAGTACCGGGAGGTGGCAAAGACATCTAATGCTCGCTTATATGAAGCGTGCGCGGGCCCAGAGTTTGTCCCGGCCACCGTACGTCGGTCAGGTGCTTTACGCCTGAACACCGTGACCCCCTTCCAATGGAAGCAGAAATAAATCGTTTTAAATATGTTAAACAATGGGTTTTGACACACTTAACTTAAGATGAATGCAGCGGTGCTTTTTTTAAATGCACCCACCTCATTATATAGCCTAACATTAATAATTACAATAGTTACTAATTTTTAATAACGGACAGATGCTTCAACTACAAAGCATAAATAAAAACAACAAACAAATCTATTTTTAAAATGTTGCAATCGTACAATTTTAATAAAACAATAATTGAATTTTAAAAAAGGAGATTAAATTTATAATACGAGTACAGTCATCCCATACAGCTTCTCGTCTCAATGATGTATCTTTTTAAAAAAAATATAAGAAAATCATTTATAATAAAAAAATACATATAACTTCACTTCTTCCAATCATATTCATAACATATCATCCGGCTCTGAAACAGGCTAGCTCGTTTTTCACGCAGATTCTATGATCTCGGGACTACTGGGGGGTGAGGGGGCAGTTTAGGATAGGTACAACCTTGCATAACATACCGGGCCACTTGGAACATCAGGCCAACCATCACAGTAATCCACACCTAGTCATTGATATCACAATACTTTACAGCAATAAAAAATACAGACAAAATATAATCTTCAAAAATGCAAATAAATATGTTGCCTTGAGATAAAAACCATGTATGAGGGTAAACATTTAATAAAAAAAAAGCGTCACTTGACTGTCTTATATTTTCAGTAGTCTACCACTCCTGTGAAAACCTACTTACACTCTAGGAATAACAAGCAATCATATAAGTTTACAGGAAAAACTAAATAAAATCTGTGGTAATATTTCATTTGGCAAGAAACAACTTATTTTGAATAATAAAAAATATATATTGTTGAACTTGGATTATACAAAAAATTTACCACTCTTTAATATAATAAAATATATCTATGTTATAATTTAGACGATAAAAAATATAAATAAATGTTAGGCTATGCAAATTGAAATTTGAATAAAATAAAATATAGTCTTTATATTATGTTTCTATGAAGGACAACATGCCAAAAATTTAGGATATTGAAAAATTATACAATATAATTAATTATTTTTAAGTATAATTTCCTTGATTGACGGATTTATTGATCTAAATTTGTTCATTTGTATTGATTTAATATATGCTAGTTAACCGATGATTGTTGTTTTTGGTAAATGTAATGGTTTATTAAATTTGATGTTACAAGAATAAAAAATTGGCTTCTTGAGAAAATACCTGGAACAATTCGTGAGATTTGGTCTTTGAGTCATTTATATAAAATTATAATAGGCAGGTGACCTAGTGGTCTAGGGGTAAGGTGTCAGACTTCTATGCTGGCGGCCGGGGTTCGATCCTCGGTCCCGGCAAAGATTTATCTGATTACCAAATAATGCCAGGCCTCCACCGTGGTTCGGATTCCACGTTAAACTGTAGGTCCTCCATTTCATCTCAAAATCACCCCACCATTACACATTTGCGTAAGTGCGTATAACCCGAACGGGTAGTAAGACGCGGTGCTAATAATAATAATAATAATAATAATAGAATAGGCAACTCTCACCATCATTTATGTAGATTTATCACACTTCAGACTATTGCTTGGAACCATTTACCTAGGTGCAGCACCATCCTCACTCGTAATTCCTTCAATTTACAACTCCGCGGTCAAGAATCACATCATTATTTCTTAAGATGATAGAATTCAAAGCCTTTTATCCTCGTTTGTATTCGCCGGGTCACTTCCATCTCCCATAATTTTAAAACGTTTGAATTTCCAAGAATAAATCTTCCAAAATAAAAAAGAGAATCCACTTCAAAGAAATGTTTGTTAAAAAAAATTATTTTAAAATTAAAATGAGATGACCAAGAAGCAAAGAGTAAGATAGATTAAATTTAAAAAGAACACATCAGCTGTGTTTTTTTTACATATAGAATAATAATGCTTGAATCGCACGCTTAGGAAATTAAGAAACAAGATAACAACTATATCGACATGTGCTAGAGGCTCATTCTGGGAGTGTAACTTCGAACTTTTTGAAAATAATAATAATAACTAACCAATGAAGACTACGACATAATGGTAGTTTGTATTAAATGCTAAATAATAAAATGTTCACATTTTGATATTTGGTAAAATAAATATTGTTTTACATACAGATAAGACCAAAATATATATTTATTTTAAAACTATAATCATCTTCTTGAGTTTTACCATGTTTAAGAAAGTTAAAAGTTATTTTAGTTGGGGAAGTGAAAATAATTGAATTCAATGCTACCCCAACTTTACGTATATCAACAAATAAAATTAAATACGACCTGTTTTGTTACTCAAATTGATTGTAAAAATAGTTTTTAAATAAGGGGGGAATACGTTTTTCTTTGTCACAAACTATTGGCTTAGCAATGGAAAAATTATATGTTGTGAAACATTGTTTATTAGTTATTCATTTGTAGAAATGTGAGTATGTAAATTAATATTTAATCGTCATCATATTAGGTTTATTTCAATTTATACTAAGATAGTTTTTAATTAATAATAGCTCAAATTTGTTATTTTTAATGTTTAACCATTTTTATGTTTATTTGTACACTGATATGAGTTAAATATTTAGTATCCAATTAAATCTATTTTAATGAAATAAATATAACTAATATACACAAAACATTTATTCAAGAGTAATAGTACGAATACCCTTTTAGTCGAGACAGCCCCTAATAACTGTAGCATTAGTGTCGCACCAGACTAACAATGGCCGAAATTGATGACGGGGGTGTGACAGACAACATTTTGATTAACTCTCCTCTCGCTCCTACCGGCGAGGGAGAGGAACTAATGGTTTTCACAGTTTCACTCCTGGTATTGTGAGGCATGATGATCTTACCCAGGATACACAACAAAAATAACCCTCTCGCAACAATAATCCCGTGGTTGAATGGCGGAGCCTCGTCAACAAGAGGTTCACCACTATTCCAGGGGACAAAGGGCGCAATTAGGGGCCGTATCATCATCCAAACAAATAAAAAATTGGCGTTAAAGAATGTGATATAAGCGTCAGTCAAGATTTTTTTTTATGTTTGGAACTTAACGAGTGAAACATGTTTGTCTTATTATGGAAGATAAATTGGGTTTTAATGGTTTAAGTTTTTATGTCAACAATAAACGCTCATTTCTATACTTTTTGAAAAAAGAAAAGTTTTTAAAATCTGTCCATTACTTAAGTTTAGCCAAAAACAACGTTAAAATTTTGATTGATACCTAATAGAGGGCTGAATTTAAGAACCACCTTTTAATGTTTGGTTTCGCGGGATATTTTGGAGTTTATTCAACCGGTACTATTATTGTTCATTTCTACCTGATAGATTTTGAAGGTAAGACCTCACTCTCTCAAGACATTGAACTACCAATGGCTGGGGAATCGGGGTTCAAACTCCTGTAGGGTGTGCTTAAGTTTTATTTTCTAAATGTTTTACTAATCTTCCTTCACGTAAATTCGAGTACACTAATTCTAAATTTTACCCTCTTCATAAATGTGCGTTTAACCACAATGGGTGGTGAGATGCAGTGATTTTTTTAATTTTCAGCCTTTTCAAAGATGAATAATATACCAAGAAAAGCCATTAAAACTCAACCTCACTCGTAATAAACCTTATTCACGTTATGATAAAAATAATTGTTGATTCAACAGTTAGTTGAAGTTTCTTTGAGTTGGTGAATCAGCGTTTGAAAACAAATGTTTCAGCCTCCAATTTATGAAGGCGGTTAATAATATAGATAAATCATAACTTATTGGTTTTGGTTAAGTATTATTTCCAAGGGCAGTGATTCATGCCATTAATTACATTAGACATATTTAAATTTCATAATGGTTTTATTTATTTTGTAATAATCTTAAATATTTTAATAGGAATAGTGTTAATAATAATAATAATTTAATGCATTACATACTAAATAAATACATTTATTTAATAGTATTGTCATAGCCTGTTATATTTTGTCTCGCTAAAACTGTAAAAGGCTGGCATAACTAAACTCGCTTTGGCCAGCAGCCACGCATAAACATAATAATAATAATAATAATAATAATTAAGAAGTGCTGTACCTTTTGTAAACCAACTATAGGTAATAATAACCAAAATAGAGTGGAAAAATATCCTATTATACTACTATAAAGCCACACGGCTGACTCACTCGCTCGCTGACATTAATGTTTACCCACTTTCATATGAGCTAGAAACTTAAAATTTGGCAAACTTATAGCTTCTAGTCTGTAACAGACGGAAAAATTCCAATAAATTAAACAAATAATTTTTAACCCCCGAAAAAAATCCAAAATGGTGAAGAAACTTTAAAGTCAGTGCGGACCTTTCTTTGGAGGTCTCTTGTGGCTAAACGGTAAGACCTATAAAAAACTGGCTTTGGAACTATATTAGTTTACATCCACTCGCAAAGAAAACTCACTAGGGGTGCAAAGAGAGTCTATATATACAAATCCCAAGTTTTGTCCAGTGGGGTGAGGGAGGACTGGAAAGTCAACGTAAGAGGTTCATCTTCCTAGTGCTTTGTGACCTACGACTGCTTGGCTGACGATCAGTTTGGGAGAATACCCCTGTCTTAGAATGGGAGAATTGCACAGGGGAGTGGTATCCCCAAAATAATCAAAGAGTATATTAGTTCTCGAGTCACGTATGGTCACCGCGATGCGAACGAGAGAGGCAATATTTAGGAAGGTTCAATGGGCAACCTGTTAAGACTGTAGGACATTGCCCTGAGCTAAGAAATTTCTTAATATCTCTTAGTAATAAACCTTTTTAACCAACATCACAATCTTAATATTCTAATATATATTTTAACTTCAAAAAATTAATTATAGTGAACCCAATAATTATTTATCTCTACTCAACCAAATTCACCAACCCATTCCTGATAGATCACCCATAGGGTTGGGTAGTGACGGCATATATATTTTTTTTACCACCGTGTCCTATCAGGTTATACGCATATATACCATTATTATTATTATTATTATTATTATTATTATTAGCACCGCGTATTACTACCCGTTCGGGTTATACGCACTATACGCTAATGTGTAATGGTAGGGTGATTGTGAGGTGAAATGGAGGACCTACAGTTTAACGTGGAATCCAAACCACGGTGGAGGCCTGACATTTCCCACATTCACAAGATGTCTTGTCAGAGGTGAAAGAAGGGTTTGGTAATCATATAAATCTGTGCCAGGCCAGAGGATTGAACCCCGGCCACCAGCATAGAAGTCTGACACCTTACCCCTAGGCCACCATGTCACCCATATATACCAATTACGCTAATGAGTTAGGGATTCGTAAGGTTTAATTTAGAGCAAGTATCCCCACATTAGCGTAGGGGGAGAGTGGAAAACCATTTTGTAACCACCTCAATACACCCGACTGGGATTTGAACCACAATCTCCCTTTCATCAGCAGTTTATTTTATTGCGAGAGTGACTCTTTAGACTACGCGGCCACCTATTCAGATAGGATATGGTTCAGTTGTCTTACTATAATGAGCATAATCATAATGAACAGCCTCCATCCATTGGTTGGGTCTGTCTGGGACACAATCCTCTCCACCGCCTCTTTCCTCCTACTACCTCTCTCCCTCCACCTTGGCCCAGTCCTCTCCGCTCTTCTCCACACTCCTCCTTACACCCTTTCACCCTCTGTCTATCGGTCTTCCTCTCGGCCTCCTCCCCCCTCCATATCCAGCATCCTCCTGGGCATCTCTATTCTTCTCACATGGCCATACCACCTTAGTCGTGCCTTCTCTGTCCTGAACTTTGAAAAGTGACGACTCACGGGTCTATGGTGAAAACTACGATAGGCTTAGCAAGCCAGTACTGGATGCAAAATTGCTTTCAAATTAGGGATAGGCATCATAATATACATCATTATGTTTAGATCATCAAATCATAATATGTCAGACTTATATGCTGGCGGCCGGGGTTCAATACTCGGTCCAGGCACAGATTTATCTGATTACCAAACCCTTCCTTCACCTCTGACAAGACATCTTGTGAATATGGGGAATGCCAGGCCTCCACCGTGGTTCGGATTCCACGTTAAACTGTAGGTCCTCCATTTCACCTCACAATCACCCTACCATTACACATTAGCGTAAGTGCGTATAACCCGAACGGGTAGTAAGACGAGGTGCTAAAAATAATAATAATAATAATAATAAATCATAATAATTTCACAAAAGAAGGATTTCAAAACAAATAAAACAAAGGTTCCCATCACTTGGAAACTGAAACGTCTTTCCATTACAAACGTCAACTAAATATTAAGTATGAAATTAAAGTTAGTTTATCAAGTTGATATAATTCCTTTATTTGGTATAAAAAGTTTGTGATAGCTAGAATTTTTTTTTTCCTTTTTTGGAGAGTTGAAAGTTTGAGCGTATATTTAAATTCATCTAAAGTTTTCAACAATTCCAATGAATTGCTGTTTTCATCTCCATAGCAACGAAAGAAAGCCATCATCAAGAGGGTTTATTTGCGATGTGAACTGTCCAGATTTCTGTTGAGTCCGAGTTGTTCATACGTCATCGATATGAACTATTATATTAAACCATTATAGGATTTTAAAGACGAAATACATTGTTCTCAAGTAAAGCTTGTTTTATAATTTAAAATATATAGTTAAAAATTATTGCTATACTCCGTATTCAAATACAGAGCATTTTGCAAGCACAATAATAATAATGATTATTTTTATAACCGCGTCTTACTACCCGTTCGGGTTATACGCACTTACGCTAATGTGTAATGGTAGGGTGATTGTGAGATGATATGGAGGACCCACAGCTTAACGTGGGATCCGAACCACAGTGGAGGCCTGGAATTCCACACATTCACGAGTTGTGAATTATACACGTCTTGTCAAGAGGCGAAGGAAGGGTTTGGCAATCAGATAAATCTGTGTTGGGACCGAGGATTGAACCCCCGTACCTCCAACACAGAAGTCCGACACCTTACCCCTAAATCACCAGGTCACCAAGCACAATAATGATATGTCACTTATACATGCAAATTTATTACATGTCCATAATCATACATTAACCATTATTTTAAGGCAAAGTCTAATAATGGCTTGTGAGATCAATAGCTACCTGATATCTTACAGAAACATAGATCCAAAAACACGTGGTTGACTATTTGTGCTGACAAAAACTAGAATGTATTTATTACATATTTTGAAGTTATTTGTCATTTATGATTGAGTTTTCAGTAAAATAAAGGTGACCTGGCGGTCTAGGGGTAAGGTGTCAGACTTCTGTGCTGGCGGCCGGGGTTCAATCCTCGGTCGTGGCAAAGATTTATCTGATTACCAAACCCTTCCTTCACCTCTGACAAGACATATTGTGAATGTGGGGAATGCCAGGCCTCCACCGTGGTTCGGATTCCACGTTAAACTGTAGGTCCTTCATTTCATCTCACAATCACCCTACCATTACACATTAGCGTAAGTGCGTATAGCCCGAACGGGTAGTNTCTCATAAATTTGTTGTATTCAACAGATAGTACTGACAAGACATCTTGTGAATGTGAGGAATACCAGGCCTCCACCGTGGTTCGGATTCCACGTTAAACTGTAGGTCCTTCATTTCATCTCACAATCACCCTACCACTACACACTAGCGTAAGTGCGTATAACCCGAATGGGTAGTAAGACGCGGTGCTAATAATAATAATAGTAAAATAAAATATTTTCAAAAAAAATCCCACCTCCATTTTCATTAAGTTTATTCTATTCATCTACATAAGTGCACAATATTAGCCCGAATTTTAATATATGTGTCACCGGCAATGTGTGAAATTTAAGCGTTCTATAAAATTGCCGTGGCTTTCTATATAATAATGAATCAAATAGCCGACGCTATCATTTATGCATTTTAGTGAGGATAACACCATTTAGATATCATGTTCTGAAAATTGAAAAATGACACCTGGATACGGGAATCGAAACCGGGACATTCGTCTTAATACGCCAATGCTCTTACCACTGAGCTATCCAGGATTCGTCCCGTGCCCATGGTCATTCTTCACTATTCACTCATAGTTTAAGGCAGAGTCTATGATTGACGTGCGGAAGTCGTCAGCTTATGAAAAGTATGAGATACAACAGCAAAATTAATTAATTTCATACTTTGATAAAACCACTTAAGAACTATATAGAAAGCCTAGGCATTTTATAGACAGGTATTTTATAGAAAGCCTAGGCATTTTATAGAATGCCTGATTTACACATATTGCCCTTAACATATATATTATATGTATTACATATATATAACTTTATCATGGACAAACATAAGTAGAAGTCTATACATATTTATAGATAAATATAAATAAATTATACGTAAATAAATAATTACTTGTATAGTTATATACATATAAGTATAAGACTATAATTATATATTTAAATATATTTATTAATAAATATAGCTCCATGGCCCAATATATATGAACACACACACACACACACACACACATATATATATATATATATATATATAAAAGTTGCGTTATATAGTTACTTATTTGAACTGTTAACAAGTTTTCTCCTAGGTATTACTACTTTTATTCGATAAAAATAATTGTAGCCTAGGTTATAATTTAACTTTCCCATATTTTTTCACTAACACAAACACAGGTTGTTATATATTTTAAATATATTTTATAACATTCATTAGTAACGCGTTGTATTTACAAAATGATAATTTGATTTTACTTTCGAATAACTAATAAAGACTTAGAAATTAAGGGCAATACTACTTTAAATTCCTATCTAAAACTCTGTCAAATATATTATAAACTTTTGTATATATGCCGTAGATATGTTTAGACGAATAAAATGTAGCGATTCAGAAGTATGCTTGAGGTAACGTTGAAATGCTTTAAACACATGCTCACTTCAAACATTTCCTTGTTTCATGGTATACGTGGATCAGTACATATTCTCTCCACCAAACACAATAACACAATACTAGGCGTTGTTTTGCTTTGACGTTCCTCTTTCTGGAGTAAAGGCTACAGAAGCTTTTGATTAGCAAGCCCCTGTTACATATGTAGGTAGGCAACCCTAAACTCCATCCTGTATGGCGGCTCTACTAACTCCCCTGTAAGGCGACCACGGAAATAGAACATGGAAGCTACACATTTTCCGTCCAACCAAAGCTTCTAGCGGGGGATAAAACATTACTGATCAACTAAAATATTTTGGATGGGAAATTACTTTTTTGTGACTCATGTGACAATATAAATTTGGCCACAAAATGATCTCAGATACATCCATTTTATTTATTATGTAATGCACTTTGTATTGCTACCCGTTCCAACTATATGAATGTTTTTCCAATAATGAAGTATGGACGAGGAGGGTTTAAAATAGAGCACTTATACACACATCTTCGTGGAGGGATAATTGCAAACCATTTATTAAAAACTACCCTCAGTACGTCCGATCTCCTTGTGGTAGATAATCTACTTTATTGAGAGATTTACGCCATATACTATGCAACCACTGACGATATATATGAACTTAATATTTGAGGGATTGCACACCATACGTTCCCCAAGCATGTACACACATATTTCATCAACTATTTTCAAATAAATTTATACTAACACAATTCGAAACGAGGAGGTTATATAAAGTATAGTGACCGCATCTGTGGTATAGTGGTCAAAGTTGCTGGATACATATTCAGGGTTCCCTGGTTCTATCTTTGGTGTTTTTAGATTTTTCTTTCTGTGAAAGTTGTGTGGTCAACTCAGCCTCGTGAGGACCATTAAGGAGCAACTTATATAAAGAAGTAATGGACCATCACTAGAAAACTTGGATTAATGTCTGGAGTGTTTGTTGTGCTGATAACATTATTATCAGTAAATGTTGGTACTATCTTCGACAATAGGCAGTGGCTGATCAGTTTGGTTTCTTTTAGCACCGCATACACCAATGTACTAATTACACTAATGGGTTAGGGATTAGGGAAGATTAATTTAGAGAAAGTGCAACCGCAATTGCGTGGAGGGAGAGTATTAAAGAAAACCCACCCTCAGTGCATCCAACCGGGATCGATCCCCAATTTCCGTCTTCATCAGTCTAGTCCAACACGAAATTAGCACGTTAGACTACGCGAACACCTAAGTGGGTTAGGCCACTCGGTCGATATAGCTTTCTTCCGGGATAACGCCATAGAGTTTTTTAAATTGTGTTTAATAATTCTCCAATGATAATATAATATATGCTAGTAAGTGCATTCGTATACCTATAAGTAAATGTTACAAAAAATTAATAAAAAACATCCATGGAGGAAACTGTATCAAATTTTAGGAATTAGTAATGGACTGGAACATAACTGGTTGTGCGTACATTCATGTATAGTCTATTTGTTGGAAAATTATTTTAACATTTTATCATGCAAGTCTAGGGAAAGGTGACATTTTTGTGTTAAAGTTAAAGACTTAATAAAATGTTAGATTATGCATAATTGAATAAAGTAATTAATTACATATTAATAAAATCAAATTGTTTGAGAAAAACGTGCTGAACTATCGAAAACATTTATTACTGATATTTTAAAGTAGGCTAGATATATGCACATAAGCCTTTAGCAAAAATGTATATATACTATTTGTAAAGTTTTAATAGTTTCACTGAGAAATGTGTTATCATTAAATTAAGCACCCAATACATCTACAGTCTTCATTGAAGAAATTTACTGTCCCTACCAAAGACAATGTCGCAGCAATATAAAAGTGTCAATGTATTGTTTTATAAATATTTTTCAATAAATCTGCAGATAAAAATAATCTCCCAAAAATCAAAACTAAATTACATTTTCTAAAATAAAAATACATCCACGCCAATATCTATTTTCAATGGTTTTACTAGCAAACGCATTTTAAATAAAACCATCAATAACAGTAATATAATGTTTATTCTTTTCCGTACTGTGGTTTCTGTGAAATGTTGTTTAGTAATAACATTATTTATAGACCTAATATTAATGTTGCGCAGTTAATAGAGTGAACGTGGTTACCAAAAAAGTTAGATTATTTTTATAAACACACACACAAATGAAAATGGAAAATCTCCCAGAATAGTTATATACAAATTTTACGAAATTCCAAATAACATCCAGGCTTTTGAGAAATAATACAAGTAACATGAATGGACAATAGACATACCAATTGAACGATGAGAGATAATTTTACACGGGATGCATTTGTATTATATTTATATACACACGCACACTCAATACAAATATTGTGCTTTGCCACTTAAGACTACATTTTGATCCAATATTTTGAATATAGTTTCTTTTACATAAAAAATATCATGGTCTTCTATAAAAATCACTTTCAACATAGACCTGTAAATGTCAACGTAAAATTGATGGGAAAGGAAGAAATTGGAACTAAGACCATCCATGTTTTCTTAACTATAAACTTCCCCTCTGCATTTTATAAAGGACTGAGGAGAGGAATATTTTATATTTAAAAAAAACAACGAATGTTTTGTCATTGTGTTTTGTTCAAAGGGGTTAAAAATGTTTTAAATTCATATATTCAGATGTAAATGTAACAAAACACGTGGGTGGAAACGATCCCGCCATAAAAAATGGCTATTCTTGTACACTTTAGCACCCATGGGCTGTTAACTATTCAGAGGAGTAAAAATAGGTCAAGAAAAAATACTTTTTTCAAGTACTGAGTCTTAATAGCTGTTCAGGCTATACGCATATAGTCGACCTCAATGGTGTTAGCTCAAAGTGCTCGCCTTAGGACACAATGTTAGTGGGTTAAAACCCATACAGGGTTGATGTATTTTTCTTGGTTGATAAAAATTCATAGCACAACTTTCTTCGGAGGGGAAGTAAAGCCTGTAGTTCCCATGTATATTGTGATTTGTGAAAGATGCCTGCAAGATATGTGAAAATGCCTTTCCTGGTAAAATGGATAGGGCCTTTCACCCTCTCTTATAGACATTTTCTAGTGCTGATATAATCAGTAGGTTTATAAAGTGCGCGCTAAACACCTCAAATTAATCAATAAAATAAATGTATATGTATTAATAACGCTTATGTGCTAGGGGTGTGGAGGATTTAATTTAATCAAAGGATACACGCATTTACGCGGAGGAAAATCGGAAAAGTATTTAGGAAAAAATCTACCCTTAATATAACAGACCAGAATTTGAGCTACGATCTCCCTGTAGTGGGCAGTCTAGTCTATTGCAAGAGAGACGCCTTGGAGCTTAAACCATGCGGCCACCTAAACTGGTAGGAAAATATTGAAACAAATATTAATTTATATAATTTAAAGAAATAGTTTTGTAATTGTTTGGTGAAATTTTCAAGTTATTTGTCAATATATTTATTATTAGAGACCAATATAATATATTTTTTAAAGTGACAATATTAATAATCTAATAATTTATGTATATCAATTAAAAATAGCAAAAAATACTGCTAAAATAAATTATCATGTATAAAATTTATTGATATATATATTGAAGAGTTCAATCTGGTAAATACGTCTTAATAATATAAAACGCTTATAGGACGAATGCTTAAGCTATTTTCAAGCACTCTAGTTAATTTTGCTTATGCATCGGCTCATTCTATCTCCATACAATGCTTGATATTTATTGGCTAGAATGTTTTAACACTTGATAACACCATGGAGTTTCTTAATTGTGTTTAATAGTTCTCCAATGATAATCATACTAATATTATAAAGAGGAAAGGTTTGATTTTTTGTTTGTTTGTTTGTTTGTAATGAATAGGCTCCGAAACTACTG